>JANTOP010027559.1:0-27106 GCA_027564815.1 Symmerus nobilis | reverse complement strand
GGTTTTTCAACGCCCCATTGCGCGGAACCCATATGTCGTACAAAAAAATTATAAGAATATGAATTGTAGGTAATTCTTTCGAATCAATTTCAGTTTTGGGCCACTTTTGCGTAAAAACCTTAATTGGCAAGTTATAATCCAAAAACCAAAATTTGCAATGGTTTTTTGGCGATTTCTCATAGTTGCCGATTAAAATTTTGTTGGACAACTTCAGATTCGTGTTCAGCACCCCAAAAAACATAAAGTAAGCTACTAAAAACAATTACTACTCAAGAACTTTCCGCTTCAAATCACATTTTGATTAGACTATTGGTGAATTTTCGATTTTGAGAGCAAAAATTTACTTTTCGCCATTTTTTTTAGGATTGTGCTAGAACTGCTGAACGGATTTACAAAGTTTACGAAGAGATTTTGTAGGTAATTCAATTACCTTTAACTTGATATCTTATTTAACCATGTCGATCAATTCTAGGTCGAGATATATTCAAATGTGTGGGACTACCTCTGAAAAAATTTGTAAAATTCATATCTCGGAGTTCTATCCATAGAAAAACTTTTTATTACAATTTTCATGCTTAGCAAACCAACGTCCACACGAAAAGTATAGTGGCATCTACGTCGCAAAAGTGTTGGCGCATAGTGTAATCATTGAAGTTGTTTTTTTACAGCCAAGATTAAGTGTGACATAGTTAGTGACCCAAAGGGGTTGGTGTGCACTGTACAGTAGAGTGGTCAGATCGGAACCCAAATAGTTCATTCATTATTAAGCTGTTCTTCGAAATGTGTGCCACAATTTGGCATAATTTGAATTTGTTGGATCTTTACCGGGCTTTAATATAGGTGCAACTTTGGCATGCTTCCAGACATATGGGAAATATCCGAGTTTGAGACAAGCTGCCAATAAATGGGATAAATAAACGATTACTTTTCTCGGCAGATGTTTTGAAATTATATTTAATCGGATATGATCTCTACCCGGGCTTTTCGTACTTTTAAACCCCAGATTGTATTCATGATATCATTGGGTTTAGGATGATAATTATTAAAATTTGATAGGAAAAAGTTGACGTTGGACACGGAAGAAGCGTATGATGAGTGTATCACTTTTTTCTTATTTCATAAGGTAATATAATGTACATCGGAGAATGTTCTTGCAATTTCTTTGGCTTTCTCCAGGTTACCTAGAAGAACTTTATTGCCTGAGCTTAGTGGCGGACTGGCAAATTTTACCGGCCTGGGAATATGGTGGGCACCGGCCCATTTTTAATTAAATGAAATATTATAAATGTGAATTTTTTTTAAATATGTATTATGATATATTATAATACAAAAAAAAATAGTATTAAGGCCTTTCTTTTAATAAATTTCGTCTCGAAATATTTCGTAAATATAGAACGCTCATAATTTTGGAGATAACAACATAATGCTACACGTGAGTGGTTTGTATAGAATTCCGAACCAAGTTTCGTTGAGGGTCCACAATTTTTCGTTGAAAAAAATGATTTTATTTTGATTATCAATATTCACCAAAAGACTTTTTGCAATAGACATAAGCATTAGAGCTTCAAAGTTTGCTTGTGACAATGTGCTAGTCTGTTTTTGTTCAATCCAGATAAGCTTCGTGCACATGCAACCTGTTCACAAGCATATAATTTACAGCAAGGGTCGGCAACCTATGACCCGCGAGTCACCGAGTGATCCATTTGATAATTTCTGACCCACTTGAATTCTGAAAAGAAAGTGTAATCTAAAACGGACAAAAATTACAATTGACCTGACGCCGATTATATCATACTCGCCGATTATTAGATTTATGCATTATTTTGTAGAACTGAGTCTTCTCAGTATATGTATCTCCACTTCAGTGGCGTGCAGTCTAATGCGCAATAGGTGAAATATAAACAAAATCGTAACCAATTTTTATTGCTGCAAATTTCTAACTCAAATTATTTTATTTAATAACTTTGAATGAGCTTTCGAAATTTTTGAAGTATTTTCTTTTTTTTTGGAAAAATTTTAAATTTTGTTAAAGGACCGTATTTGGTTAGAAAATAGATTTATTTTTAAACGGTAAAAATGAAATTCGAAACTTAAAGCTTTCGTTGTGCTTTTAATAGCTCGAATAAATCTTCTGCCAAAATTCCATATTTCATTTACATTTAATGAACCGGATAAAATCCGGTTTCAAATTATATAAAATAATTTTAGTTTTAAGCTTTCAATGAGCTTTCGAGGTTTTAAAAGCTTTATTTTGGAAAAAATTGAAATTTCGTTAAAGGATCGGATCGTTGCTTGGATAGAAAATAGATTTTAAAACCTAAAAAATTAGGTTCGGAAAATTAAGCTTTTTGGGAGCTTTTAAGTTCATGCGGAGCTTTTGAACGAAATGTTTAGTTTTGATATTTTGATATTTTTCCACAACTAATTTAGAAGCTTCCTGCATCATTACATTTTTTTGGATGCGAAGAAAATAATTGGGAAATCCGGATCAAATATTGCGATGTCCAATATTCTAATTTCTCGGTGTGAGCCTGCGAATTTTTGTTTTTCTTACAGTTAAATTTCAACTATTCCGAAATATTTAATTTTTGTATTTTTACCAAACTCTTAAAGCAACTTTATGCCTATTTATATTTTTTCCGGGCAAAGAAATGTGTACACATATTCTGCACATCTTATGGAGATATTGACCGCCCACCACTGCTCCACTTTAATAATTTTATCCCACATTTAAGCAGGAAAGGATTTGGGGGGCATCATATTCACCAAAAAAGACTGTTTTAAAAATGAAAATACCACTGACCCGAAACGTCTTATTAATACTCACACATTTTGGTTAGTTTTGACCCGCAGCCTAGAAAGGTTGCCGACCCTTGATTTATAGTGTGAAATCTCAATAATTCCACGACGATTATTTGTTGCCAATCAAATTTGACGATATTTCCATAAATTAAATTGATGGTTGCGGTGCCTTTAAAAGAACCCAGGAATAAAAAATACCACACGCTTAGTCGGCCGAATAGTCCCCCACGTTTTCCAAGAAATCGATATTTCAAAAGCAACATGTTACTGCATGTTTGTTTATGCAAGAGCGACGCATGGAAGTCCAGTCGAGGCCACAAGAAAAAAACTTCTTACTTAAGTAAAATATAAAGTAATAAATGAATTTAGTTTTAAATACAGAAGGACATAATGTGACCGGCCCCATAGTGACCGGCCCACCGGGAACTGTCCCGGTGTCCCGCCGGTCTAGTTCGCCATTGCCTAAGTTCCTTAATAGAGGAATGCAATCGAACTTTCTTAAACCGTTTTTTAGAGTTTGTAACTTTTATTAGGACTGTTATTTTTCAAAATAATTCTTTAAACTTTAATTAATTTGTTTGGAACGTTAACTTCTTTTTATGCAATAATTTCTGTGTCTTTGCCCACTCTCGACGTCTGAATATTTCACGTTTCCACACTGAATATTTAATGTTAATAAATAATTTATAAATTAAAATTCGACCACAGAATACTGCCGATCAACAAAATGTCCCATCGATTGATGATAGCTGGTTTTGGGATCCACTCGAACGCACCACTTCATCTTCGGCATCATCAAATAAAGAGCCAGATTTGGATGTACGAACCAGTGACTTAGTAACTATACCACTGTTCGATAATACAGGAGAGAAACATACTGAAAAGATAAAGAAATTATCAATTGAAAATACCTTTCTTAATGAAAGAATCGTACAGTTACAAGATAGCAACCGTAAATTAAATGAAAATATTGAACAGTTAGATCGAGAACATGTAGTTATAGTAGAGGAATTGTTATCGCATAAAAGGCAGATACAAGATCAATATAATTTATTAGAAATTGATTTGAGTAATAGTCGAAAGGAAGTCAGTGAAATGCGAACTAAGTTCAATATTTTAAGTAATAGTAACCAAGATCTTGAGGGTAATTCTAAGGAACTAAATGGGAAATATCAGAAAATCAAAGAATCTTATGATGAAATGATTAAAACTAACGATGATCTTCAACTGAAACTTGACACTTTACAAAATGAGCTTACCAGAATTTCAATGGTGAACCGAGATCTCGAGAATACGTTAAACGATTGGAACAGGGAAGAATTTGTCAAAGTTGAGAAAATAGTTGATTCTAAGATTGAAGTTGAAGAAAATAATGAGAAATTATTACGGGAAATAAATGAAATTCAAGAGCAAAAAAATCGACTTGAACAAGAAAAGGATAAAATTGAAAAGGATTTTATTGGGTTAAAAGAAAATAATTTGGATTTGAAAAGAGAATATGATCGCCTAACCAATGAACATGAGTCTCTGTTAAAAAAGATTGACGAATTAACAGGTCTACAGCGATCCTATCAACATTTAGAGCAAAAATATGAACAATTGCTAAACGATCGATCGTCAATTGATCAACAGATAATCAATAACGAAATTTCCGATTTGAAACAAGAAATTGATAGGATAAATAAATTATTATTGGATCAAGAAGAAGGGCACAATAGAAACTCATCTAAATTGAAATTAGAAATCCAACGTTTATCTTTATTTGAAAGTGAGAACGCAATATTGCAGAATGAAATTTCGGAATTAAAACAAACTAATCGAGCTTGGGAGGAGGAGAATTGTCAACTAAGCAATAATTACGCGGCACTTTATAAGCAACTGATGGAAGTTCAAAATTCCTGCGATCTATTAACCCAAGAAAATATTGGACATCATAGAAATATAAAAGAACAAATGGAACGTTTCGATGAGCTACAATCCGAAGTGGATCGTCTACGAATCGTTGAGGAAGATAGAAATAAAATAGAGAATGATTTGAGATCAATTCAGAAAGAAAATCTCGATCTAAATGAACGTTATCGAATAATGTCTATCGATAATTCAAAATCAAGTCAAATAAGTATTGATGAATTTGAAAAGTTTAAATGCGAAGCTTCTGAAAATGAATCAAAATTGGTACAAGAAAATGTTGTGCTACAAAAGCAAGTAATTGATTTGACGTCAAATTTAAATAATTCGAAATTAAATAAATGCACTTTTCAGTTAGTCGATTTTCGAAAAGAAATCAACAATTACTTAAGTCCTCCTATTTCCGACTGTTCAGATGATGATTATCTAGCAGAGCTTTCCAAGCGTTTATCAAGTACATTCCAAACATGTAAGTTACTTGAAGTCCAACTCTACAAATCGAACGAAGAGATTGAGAGATTGACTTTTGAGAAAAATAATTTGAAACATGAAAAGGAAACATTACGTGCCGATTTGTTACATTACGAAATCGAGGTTGCTGAATTAATGAAAAATAATTCAGCTCTGTTAAATGAAATTGATAGTTACAAAGCTGGTAAACTAGAAACGATCTCCGAACATAATGAAGATAGCATTCTTTCATTGGAGAGGCAATTGGAAGATGTCGCAAATATTAACAAGACACTGGAAGACGAATACGAAGATATTCAACAAGAGTTAAATAACTCAAATAGTGAAAGAGAGAAATTAATTTCGAATGTTAAAGAATATTGTACGGAAATAGAGAAATTAAGAAATGAAAATCAAAATTATTGTAAGCAAATAGAAGCAGTGGAAACTGAAAAGTCGAACTTAGTTTTTGAATTGAACGAATTAAAATCAGAGAAAGATTTTAACGGTCAATTAGAGGTTGAGAGGAAAAACTACTTATTGTTAGAAAAACAGTTTAATGAAGTTCAACAAAATCATTTAGATTATCGAAACGAATCCGAAAGGATCATTGCTGAAAAGGAATCACATATTTTGAATTATAAGCAGAAAGTTGAAGTTCTGACTCAACAATTAGCTGATAAAGATTCATTTAATAATACCCAAGAAGGGATCAATATAATTACTGAGTTAAATGAAAGTGTAAGTAAATTAAAGACAGAAAATAATGAGCTCATTTTGATGATTCAATCAAAACATGATGAGAATGTACAGTACCACGGAGAGATTCAGCGTTTATCGCAATTACTAATTTCATCAGCAAATTCTGAATGTATAAATTGTACATCACTACAGAAAAATATATCTACGCTGCAAGAGAGTATCTCACAGTTAGATAAACAAGTCAGAGAATTGCATGATAAGGAACGTACGCAACGACACCTTTTCGAACAGCAGTTTGAAAATGTAACCGAAGAAAAACGAACGTTAATGAAAGATGTAAATCGTTTACGGGAACATTTAATAGCCGTTGAAGACGCACATACCCAGGAAACAATTGAACTTCAACGAATAATTGAAGAATTGAAGGAGAAGGCAGCCGTAGCTGAGGACGATGCATTAAAATCTAGTACTGCGTACACGTCCGTGAATATTAGAGCAAATCAGCAAAGTGAAACGTTACAAACGCAAAATAATCTGTTAGCACAACAGCGAAAAGAGTTTATTGAGAAATTGAATGCAGCGGAAGATCGGGAATTAAAAAGTCAAGCAGCGTTGATAAATTTACAATGTGTTTTGGAACAGTTTCAGCGGGGTATGTTGTTAATTGTTGCTTGTTTCATTTCATTTCTATTTTATTTTTTTTAGATAAAGATCGCGAAATTGAATCACAAACTTCACGAATACGTATGGAATTGAATGCGGAGAAACAATCAGTGGAAAGTTTAAAGCAAGAAATTGCTACAATAAATGAACATTTAAGACAAGCAAAAGATGGCCTGTTAGCTGCCACCCGAATTTCCGATGAATTAGAGGTCTGCCAAGAAGTAAATGAATCGTTACGGGAAGAATGTAAGTGTAAGGAAGTAATTTTCCGTCATAGGTATGTTTAAATGTTTAAGATTAATATTTTTTATGCATCATGTATTTTACCCTGTACATTCGATTCGATGACACTTACAGATAAAGTAATTTTTGCGAATCTCAAAAATATCGTGCTGTTATGTGCTTTTGTTGGCACGATATTGTCTTGTATGCTTTTGGTAGCGCGTTGTTGTCGTACGTGCTTATAACACTTCACGTATCAGATCTGTATAGGAAATGTATTATTTTTGTTCTCATAACATTCAGAAACAGACCGGTGCATTCGTTGTTTGCTCAAGAGAGGTGATTTTAGTTTGAATATTGAGGTGTGCTCCGACTAGAGCATTCAGTATGGAGACATTTTTTCGAAACCGGAATTTCGGCGCTAGAAAATTGCAAAACCGGGTACCCGGGTACTTCGACCGGTGCTGAAAATGCAAATATAAAAAAATTAATTAGGGGTTTGTTGGGCGCTTATTTAATTTCAGGATGAACGGAGATTTATAATTTATTTAAAACTTTAATTGAAGAACGAAACGTGTTGCTTTTGTATTTCTAATTATTATATTACGATTGATTCTTAATCGACATTGACATTTTCATATCTGACATGTTGACATATATCAGCCGTGTAAAATTAAATCTAGTACGTTTACAGTTATTAATTAAAATATTAGGGCACTACATCTCGGCCACTCCTGATAAACCAATCGACCCGATTGCGGTACCAGTAAACTCATCATTATCTGAGTCCTCGTATTCCGATCCGCGTAATTCAAGTTCTGGATCAATGTTCATTCACTTGCGTAACCTATCTACATAGAAAACCCCTTCAAATGGTCTTTGTGAAATTTGAAATCCAGATATATCTTAGATACCTATCATTATTAAGTTTCTTTGAACTCTCGTTAGGGCCTTAAAATTTCGTTGCTAATTTTTGGTTTGTCCCTGGCGTGGTCACTACATTAGTAATCATGACTCGATCACCCACATTGTATTGTACGGGTGCTTTACGTGCTTATCAAACTGACGATTACTAGTTTCGCTCGCATGAACCGTATTTTCTATTACCTCCTTTCTAATTAACTCCAGATTACGATCGGTTTCCTGAAGGGACTCAACAAATCCTTTAAGGCGATCTTCACTATCAATCCTTTAAAGCGAATTCTGCTTCGGCCAAAACCGTATTCTACTCCTTCGAACCCTGTTATGCTAGTTTTGCTAACATTGGCACGAGGGATCTATTAACGCGCTTTATCTGGCCGTTTGCTTGTGGACAAGCAGTCGCATTTAAAACATAACGAATGTTATAATTAGTGACCATTTTCTTGAAGGATTTAGATGTGAATGACGATCCACGGTCGCTTATAATTCGTATTGGTACACTAAAGGTCCTAAAATAAGATTCAAGATGTTTAACAACTTCCGTCGCGTTTGTCGTCTTTGTTGCAAAGAACTTCACGTATTTGGTAAACGCATCGATAACTACCAATCAATATATATTTATACCCTTTTCGCGTCGTTTCTCGTTGACGTTGGCGTGTTTCCGCTGTATTCGTATCGCTTGTTTTATTTCGTGTTGCATAGGTATGCGTGTTATTTCGTATTTCGTCGTTCTGAGGTGATTGGGCTTTTCTATAGAAGTTGCGTCGAAGAAATCCACTGGAGGTTGAACCATTTCCAAAACCGGCTCTCTAATTTGTCTATGTAATTTCATCAGTTCGACTTCTCGTGTCATCAGGGCTATTTTCCGTGCCATCAATTCGCCTTCTTTTTCGAGGTTATGTAATGATATCGAACCACCGGTCGTCATTTTCATTGTATCATTCATGTTGAGATTTAATTAATATTCGTACTATCACTTAAGGCTTACTTACGCTTTGTCCAATTGGAATTCCAAAATTCGTGTTATCACTTTCGTTAGTTCTCTGGTCGAAATTCCAAATATTCGTATTATCGTTTTAGTTTTACCGTCGCTTTGCCGAATCAGAATTTCAAGAATTCGTGTTTCAGTTCCGTATTACCTCTGCTTTATACAATCGAAGTTCTAAATATTCCTATTATCGTGTTCGTTTTACCTTCGCTTTGTCGTATCAGAATTTCAGGAATTCGTGTTTCACTATATCTCCGACAGATTTACGACTGCCAATGACGATTAAGGGGCCAATTCTGCAATTATTGCTGATTGATCTTTTGAAATGCATTATTACCACGACCGCGAGTCATGTAACTCCCTGAACTGCATTTGATTACAAAGAAGCAATCTTTTGTGGGAAAAATGTTGACAAAAACCCGGTAAAATTCGGAAACATTGTCGGGGAAAGTGTTTGCACAATGTCGTTTCGGGTAAAAGTAGAGAAATTCCAGGACATTCTATTAGAAAAGTCTTGGATAGGTAGAAGGATGTCGGCATATAGCTTTCGTACGATTTAAAGGAAAATACAATGTCGGGGCTGTCGACAATGCGTCTTTTAGATTTTGAAAGGCTATCTTGGCCGTTCCAGTCCAATTAAAGCGAATCTTCGTATTCTGACGAATATAATAGTGACTTAAATATAAGTGACGATAGCGCGTAGTCTTTAATAAAACGGCGGTACCAACCGGCCATCCTGAGTAACCGCCGAACATCCTTGACACATCTTGGAATGGCATAATTTACGACCGCGTCGGTTTTCTTCTCATCAACCATTATCCCTTACTCGTTAAGCACATAACTTAGGTTACGCTGTATTTTCATTCCGAATTTCTCGGGATTAATGTTTAGTCCCGCTACACGGAATCTGGAAGCAACCTTCTGAAGGATCTGCACATGTTCGGTAAAGCTATTAGATCAGATTATTAAGAGATGGCGAGAGCAGCACGCAGATGGCGTGCATCTAAACACAGACGTATCTTCCCACATCGCATTTCTTGTATCGATTAAACGTTCGATTAAATTAGAGGCTCCTAAGTGCTCTTCTGCCGCAACCAGAACTTCTTTTTGAACCGCTAAGAGCCATTCCGATTCCTTGGTCTCAATCGGACTATCTACCACTGGACGAATTTGAAATGTTTCCCCAGAATGAATGAATCGACACCCAGAAGTTCATCCCCAATATGATATAGTGAGAGATTTGTGGAACTAATGAGACCGTCAGTCAGATACTCGGACTTGCTATTAAATTCAATAAGACATCCGCATAACCGCCAGCTGAATGTACACAACCATCAGCCGTAATTAATTTGAAATTCGGATTTGAAAGCCTGACATTTATGTTCGGCCGATTTATGAATTGTTTACCTACTCCTCCTCCCTCTCCCTGCTCCTGCTGCTCCCTATAATCGCTTCCCATCCATCTCTCGTTTTGGAACAATTCCAGATCAAAACATCGCGTCTATTATAAGGTTTCTTATTTGAGGCAATTGAGGAAATTGCCTTAATTTTTGTGGAGTTGGGTTCCTCATCCCCAATAACGGCAATGTTTGAACAGTTGCGGAAATGTTTGAACTCCTACCAATGTATGAACAGTTACGTTCGGAACGATCAATAATAATTCGGAGACTCTCAATACGTTGACATATTTCCAATAAAACGTCTAGGGAAGATATTGCGAATGGTCCCGAAGTTTCGGAAGACACCATTTCGGAACAGGGGACAATGCCGTCGGCTGAGAGGATAGAAACCATAGTCAAACTATCACCGCCTAATTCTATCTAGCACATTCAGCAATTTGTTGCAACGACAAATTACTACCATAGGTTTATTACCTTAGCTGAAATATTAGCGCCGATATATAAGCAGTTAGCCATATTACTAGAAAAACCAAACCAAATTTTGTATGGCCAAGCGAATGTGA
The DNA here is from genome assembly GCA_027564815.1 of Symmerus nobilis. NCBI lineage: Eukaryota > Metazoa > Arthropoda > Insecta > Diptera > Mycetophilidae > Symmerus > Symmerus nobilis. The sequence goes on along the minus strand of JANTOP010027559.1, from coordinate 16,487 downwards.
TGATTCGTTTTCAAAAATTAAAAATGCTCTTGTTCATGTAACTATGCTAGCCCATCCTTCCGAATATGCTCTGATCAGATCAGTTCTTGGGAACCATTGTCATTTTTCTCAAAAAAGTTATCGCCCGCTGAATCTAGGTACTCCACCTTTGATAGAGAGCTTCTAGCGATGTATCTCGCTGTAAAACATTTTCGGTACTTCACTTTCTATATTCACGAACCATAAACCTCTAACCAATGCCATTAAGGCGAAATCAGAAAAGAGTCCTAGGCAATCGCGTCACCTTGATTACGTATGTCAGTTCACAAGCGACATTACATACGTCAAGGGAGAGGAGAACGTAACAGCAGATTATTTATCTCGGAATGCCCTAACAGAAACAGCGGACAGCATTAAACAATGATCTGAAAGAATTAGCAGAAAACCAAAAGTCAGATCCAGATCGAAAACCCAAACTGATTCTTCAAACTTTAAAATTCAGTTTTTAAACGTTCCGTTCTCCCGATACCGATAGTGAGACATACACATCAGAATTGATCGAACAATTAAGGAAGCACATGAATGGCATAGTTCCGACTCCAACTAAACAGGTCAGTAACAGGTAACAGGTTTCGGTTTATATACCAAAAACATTAAAAAATTGTTCTCACGTGTTTGTCTGAGTAGATAAAGTTAGAACTGGTCTAAGTCCTTTTTATGAAGGACCGTATAAGGTGGAGCGAAGATTACGGCGGCATTTTGTGGTTAAGATTGACAATAATTTATAATCAATATCTATTGATCGGTTGAAACGGGCATTTGGAATAAATTCTGTTGACTCAGACCTAAAAGGAAGAACCATTTGTAAGAAAGTCAGCTTTCTAATGTCAAGGTTTATGATAAACTGTAGAACACAGATAATTTTCTGTTACACTTCGCTGGAGGGGGAATCCTGTAGCGGTCCTCTAAGAAGCAGGTTTAATTTCGCTGATAGTGTATGGAAATATTTTAATAACTGTAAAATTTAGATTTTATAATATTGTATACATAGTTTAGGATTATAAATTAATTAAGTAGTCAGTAGTAAAAGCGGTGTAAAACAAATAGGTTGAAATTAAACCTTTAAAAATAAGTTCAAAGCTGTGATCGGTGGTTTTAATTAATTTGGAAAGATTCAATTGACCAAAATCTTACAAAGTTACTCAAATTTGACTCCTTTTCATCCCCACTATATGAACTTTTCCACTCGAGGTTCTTCGTTTCGGTTCATTGTACGTATATTCTCTAGGTCCTTGAAAATCATTAAGCCCTGCCCGAGGGGATTCGTTCCTCAGTAGATTTGGGGAATGAATGTGTGGTCGATATGACATGCTATGAATGGAGGTGCTCCATTTGCCTGTACCATGAACGGTACTTACAAAAGGTTCTGGGTATATCATTCTCGAGTTAAATGACCTAGTATGACCCATATACGGACGATTAAATGATAGGCCTTGATCTAAATCTACTAACGGATTACTTGGTCCGTGCGTGCCTACTGGATTTTGGATCACGCCATTAGTGGACACTCTACGGGCGGGGTACATAATCTCTCTCGTGTTTCGCGGTTCGGTTCCTAATAACGGCAACCTGCTGGTTAATTCGTAGTTAGGCCCAAGTACGGTAAAAGTCTGTAAAGTTAGACAAATACGCGTTTATGTCAGAATAGTCGAAAACGACAGTTTGGGAAAATCGGAAAAAATAAGCCAGTCGGGACCTGGAGAGAAGTCAGAAACATCAGGAAAATTGTGTGAAAATGTCGGAAATTTGAGAAAGGGGAGCATAATAATCGGAAACAAAAAAATGTTTAAAATCCGCGGGATTGTCGATCTTTTCATAACTTTCTTGATTTTTCCAAATTTTTATCGACGGTTTTTGATTTATTCTGAGCTATTCCCAGTCCCACCTATCCGAAATCGTCCCAAGATCATCAATTTTTTTAAGTTAAGTTACTCAGAAGTAAATCTGGTCACAGAGTTTTAATTAAATATAATTCTATCCCTTAAATGAACGTTTTTGCGTGTTACTCGTCGAATGCTCGGAGCATTTTTTATATACGAGTCTGCAAGCTGTATTATGTTTATGAAAATGAATTGTTTTATGTATGCATTGATTTAAAACATTTAAGAGTGTGATTTGTCAAATCTGTGATTTGGGAATGACTCTATACTCATGTAGATTATGAGAATTTTTTTTCCATTCTTCCAGATACATGTTTTGAGAGTTCTACTGCCAGCCAAAAATCATCTCGCTTTCTGCACACTACTGTGTACTGTGCCGCCCATTTTACAAATAAAAGGGTTGGTAAATTAATGAGCCCAATTAATTATAAGTGTCGCATCGAATGTATAGGTTTAATTTATAAATTATAAACTAAAAAATGCACAGGTATGATAAAAGTACTGTATAGGTACTGAATGATCCTTGAAATAAGAACTACCCGTATGTTTGATTGGTCTATTTTAATATTCATGTAAATAATTGAATACGCATATTGCTCATATAACAACTGAGAGGCCAATATCAGTTGGTAATTCTGGGTTTTTGAACAATTTATTTTCTCGGAATTTCAGCTGATATCCGTCTTCTAGTTGTATACATTACATTAGAATACATTTTTTTTCAAAATTTGCAATTATTATTTCGTTGGCTTACAAGCAGAATAATCAAGTCGAGTTTTTTTTTCTTTGTTATTTTGATCCATTTATTTTATATTAATAAACCCCAAAATGTGCAAGTAAGTGAGATTCAGGATATAGAATATTTACCTGGAATTTAGGAGAATTTAAAAAAATATTTGGCTTGGTGCTTCTGCTAGCAAACCCACGATTTATTGAATTTGTAGTAAATTTTAGTTGAATAATTTGTTCATATGTGTGGTTTGAATTCTAATTTTTGTATTTACACTATTTTCTGACTCGTTTTTTTTATTTAAAAATATTCTGTATGATTTTTCATAATTTTACTATAAAATAACAACAGGAGTAACACTCTTGTGAATTGAAAATACCTGTTACTAGATTCTTTAGATTTTTAAAAAAATCAATCTACCTACATATCCCCAGCTTTCTGAGAATATAATCGAAATTTCTATGTCTCAAGTCGAAAATATGCGGCGTGCGTAGCTCGTCAATGGCGAATTCGGCACAGAAAATGTATGTGGGCAACACTCGTCATTTCCACTTAAGAGGCAAAGCAGGACAGAAAAACGTTAATCTGTTAATCGTTAATTAACGAAGTTAACATAATGCTTAACTTAATAACTTTTGAGTTAATTGAACAAACTGTCAACGGTCTTATTAACTTGCGGTAATAATTACGGTGAATGGTGATGTGCGACGCGACTAATATGTAATATAGTTCGAGCACGTTGCTCTAGAGGTCACGACTCACGGCAAGCGTAAACGGGACTGACTATGACAACTCTTGTCTATTTTCTATTCTCTATGGCTTGCACCGGCAACGCAGTTGTTTTTATTTTGTTTGTTTTGCATTTACGCTGAATTGGGCAGAAATTGAAATTGATAAAAATTGGGCTAGTTCTTCCTACGACGAGAAGGAACTCCACATATGACGCTGTTGTTGTTCTCAATAAGCATAAGTCTCATCCAGTTAGGACTCAGCTAAAGGTTCGAACTTTTAATGATCAAGATATAACCATAATGAAGAAGTATGTAAAGGAAATGTACCTTTATGTATTTATGAAATAAAATGAGCATGAGTATTTTCTATTCAATATTGTGATTTTATTATCTTGCACGTTGCAAGTCATGTCACCGGTAGCTCAGGCGGCAGATCATATTCAAGGAGAAGCTCAAGCATATCGCGGTTTTCTTCTACCGACTGTTACTGCTAGATTGTTCAAATTGAAGGATATTAAGTCCTTTGTACTGTACCGCTTTGGCCAATGCCTTATTAGCCGGAATAGAAAAAAGTTTTGGACCCCTTTTGAAGGACGAGGAATGCTAGCTTGCTGCGGCCTTTCACCCCCCAAGTTCCGACTTATATGGCTTGATAAATATCACAGCAGTACGGTATCACGAGTGACTAGTCAGGAAGTGTATAGAATAGAAGATGATCAGAAGCGAGAACCCGACGACAACGAGAAGGATAGCGCTAGCGGAAATGGCAATAGTGACGAAGTAGGGGATGATTCAGGTTCTTTTAGTACTGTCACTCAATTTCAATGTAAAGCGAAATCTAAGAGCTTAAAAAACAAAGCTCAGAATTTAATTAAATTCTGGCTCAACGCAAAGTCAAAAGACGGGTTTTTCTTCACAGGAAAAGATATTTTGCGGGCTAAAAGATCATCCCATTCTGATGAAAATTTTAACATATTGTGTAGGGTGTCGCTTCGGATGGAAAGGAGGCCCTGCGTGGAGTGAGTATAAATAATAACTCAGAATTTGAAAGGTTAAGTGTTCTTTATTCTCTTTATCGATTTAAAATACAAGCCTGCTCCTGCTGCAAGAGTAAGAGCTCCTTGTAGTCCTCTTCTGAGTGTTTAGATATAAATTACGATTATATTCATGGTCGAGCTTAGACTAGTTGTCCCGAAACCTCTTAAAAATAAGGACATTTGGCCCAGTGGACGGACCACAACACACATTAAAGGCATCTGAATGGAGCACTTCTAACATGTGGTGTCGGCATGCCATCCACATCAAATTTCTCCAAATGAGACGCTCTAGAATTGTACAGGCTCCATTCAATCTTCCTGTGTTCGAAGCAGTCGTATCGAAGCACGTACCGACAACCACAGAATCGCAGTTCCATGACTAAAACTGTTCACGTACTGCCTCTATTGCTGCTACTGCCAGGCCAAAGCCAGATGTCAATTTTGGGACACCAAGAAGTGTAGTTGTACTTTGAACTAATGAAGTAAAACTAAACTATAAACTAAAACAGCTAGCCGTTCTATTTTATCAACGCCAGTCACATCTGCTAACAGCTTTCAATCACAGCAAACATCTGATTTGGTAACTTGATAATCTTTAATTATCTATGCAGCTTCACGACGACGTTTCTGGCGTTGTCGGTGAACGGTACTCTTGGAAAGAGCTGTAGAAGATGTAAAACATTCTGCCTGGTTGATTACAGACGCCAAAATCATTGTTGACTTTCTGATACTGGTATTAGTCCTTTCCAGCACAGCTGGGACTTTTGAAGATACAATATACGTTTCCGTCTAAGTTCAACAAGTTCGCTGGTTTTGCATGCCGTTGCAACGAAATCATCTTCCGATTCATTTTCACTGCTATTTTTGGCAGCCACTGAAAAGTTTTAAATACCAGAAATATTCGCCACTATCTTTAGATTTGTTTACTTTTGACAGCGGCTATGCGTTGATTAAATCGCTCTTTTCATAGAGCAGTCCGTATTTCCTGTTCAGCAAGTTTCTTGTCTACAGGTCTGACAGTACCGGTTCTTGACTCCTGCTGCAACTTCAGAAACTGCCGGTCTTCTTCATTTTTAATCAGCTGTTGGCTGTTGGGGTGACCAATGTCGACTATTTTTTCCAGCTTATCAATAAACTTTTGCTGGTTTTTTTTTTGGTCTGTGGGGTCAATTTCTTGTTTTATGCTTCATCAGGCACACATGATCTTCATAAAATTCCTTTATTTTTCGAATGATGTGATATTGTTGCCTGATGGGAAGTCGTGACTTAATCCAGAATGGCAATATGCGATTATGCTCCTGTTCGGTACTTTTCCGAATTGTAAGTTTTTGAGACCGATGAAACGTAAAACACAAAATCGCGTATCACGTCACGATCTGGACACCAGAAGACGGACACCAGATATAATTTCGTTGGCATGACCTATTAATCGGGTATTATCACTGCTTCGGGTTGATTTTGTTACCACTATTCTAAAAATAGAAATGACAAAAATGACAATTTACTGTACTGCTATTCGTCGCACATTCGTGAATCACAGTCACCCATTACATTATTGTGTTGATTAGGAGTACTAACTTACCAGCCTCTCACTAGCTCAAAGGCGCAAAAATAAAAAATTAGTCCAAATAGCAAACACGTAGGGGACCTCTAAATATTAACCAAATGAACTGATATACATGAAGACACTTTTTAGAGGGTGAAACCTAAAAATATATTTATTTTAAAATTTTAATGGGATTTATGGGACACCCTAATACATATATCTATAGTAGTACATCAACACTCTAATCCAGGGCCTTAGAAACGCATCTGAATTTTTTAATCTTATTCAGTAATTGGTTCGATAGATCAAAAAAACTTGGGTTATTTGTTGCTGTTATACATTTCTCATTCAATCATCAGCCTTCCGTTTAGGAGGCAACTTGACTGGGCGTGTTTGTAAATTTACTCTAACTAAATGTACTCGAACTTTTAGCATTACAATATGATGCTGTAATATAGGCTGTATGAAATGTTACCCCGGATTGTAGGTTGTCCATCCCTGCTATAAATAATTCTAACTAATCTTCACACTTTATTGGTGCAGTAATTATCTCATAACATACTACAATAAAAGTTAAAGTTACATTAAACACTGAAATATACTTACTGGTCTTATTTGTGCAGGAGAATACCTAGTGTTGCTTCAAAATTATCAAGCTGTATTGCGTTAAATGGGAATTCACCGAAGAGCATTATTTGTTTTTCTTTCTATTAACAGCCAAGTATGTTTTTGAGGTGGCTGTCGAAACTATTATTAAACAAGATATCAGTTATGCGATACTACGTTTTCAGGTTAGCAGAGCTACTTGTTTGATACGCTTAAGCGTTGTTCGGACTATGTTAGTAATTTAGTCTAGTGGCGAATAATTTAGTAACTAAACATGTTTGAACAACAAAATTTTAGTTGAGTTTAGTCAAGTAATTCCATTGTATTCTTTACTCGCCCAAAAAATAGAATAAAATGCAAGTAATTTAGTCAAGTGGCTCGAGTAATCTAGTACGTGATTTAGTCGAGTCAATCATGCATGGATTGAAAAAACTTTTTTTTCTGATCACATTCTAATAGCGCGCGAAACTTGCGCACCCATGCCTATAGTGCGTGTGGAAAATTTCAACTCATTTGGACGATATCTTCTGTCTCAAACCTGGGCTCAAATATTCTAAATTTTGGAATAAAAATGCCGAATATTTACGATTACGGAAATGCATATAGTTTTGTATATTATATACTGCAACGTTCATTACATCACTTTCAAGCTCTAACTTGTACTCTAAAATAGTGCCAAAATGCAAAAGAATGTCCCACGGGGCTGAGCTTGTAAATAGAAAATATCCTAAATTAGCCTTGGTTAACCAAAGTAATCGTCAATGCTTACTAGTTATATTAGAAATTGTGTAGCTCTCCGCTCACTTGTTATATCAAAAGTGACTCAGAACCTACCGCGTGGAGATGGCTACACTTCAGGTTCCACCCGAGCCCTACCCAACCACCCAACCATGTATGTAGATATAATCTGTGACGGTGTCACTTATATCGGCGAGGATATAAGATTTGCGAGACTGTAAAGTCGACCTTGTATGTCGATCTCGAGCATCTAGGCCGCATACCTTGCGTGCTGCTTCTGTTATCAGCTTTACTGTCCGTTCAACAACCGCAGTGTGGCACGGAATCTTACAAAATTCCCAATCGACAAATAGCTCGTCAGATGAGATATTTGCACGAGGTCCTCATCAGACCCATCATTCCAAATTGGATGTGCCAAGGCTGGAGACTTCCAGTCAATCATCTGAGAATAATGTGTGGCCTTAAAATTTACGGAAGGCACGAAATCGTGTCGAATCACTCCAGATGGGTTAGAGCGATGCTTTTATCTTGCCTCCGAAATACTTTTAACAGCAAGTTGGCGTATATCCAGCCTGGTGTCTGTCATCATGTTGAGAAGAATATTTTTCGGCATTTGTTGTGATATGCGTTTATTATTTGAATTACATGAGTATGTGACACTGATGGGATTGACGCCTTTTCGTATAATGCTTCAATTTTCCCTGTCACAACATTCGACATTGCGAATGACATTGCGACAAGAAAATAAATTCTGTGTGATGATTTCTTATACAGAAGATTAATGGAAATACACAAGGAATTTAACCCTATGAGAATATGACTGTGAATAACGCTGTCCGAGAAAACCTAAGTACTGAGTAACTAAATATGTGTTAGCAAGATATTGTATCAGTATATAACTGATGGTTATGAAAAGCAGCAATCTTCAAACTATGCTGACGAATGCAAACGAAGGAGTGTTATAACAAAAAATAGCAGGGGTCGTTGTTGACACAACGGCGACAGGAGACGAAATGACAAGGGCGAAGCTGCGGCGCCAGAACGGCTGCTGGTGTGCTGGTAGTGGTGGTGGGGGGAGGGCGATTGCTGATTGTCGAAGGGGACTAGCGAATTTAAGAGAGGAGGACCGGTTTTAGCGATTGCCTAAACACGTCATAATCTGCACGGCGGAAGCTTAGGGGGTATAACTTCGTTCCGCTGAGCCGTGCTTGAACGTATCGGACGTGTACTTCAAATCAGATCAGTTCGGGTAGGGGTTCAGCGCTGAACGCTGAATGATCCGTTGTACATACCCAGTCATCATTTCTGATTCTACACGGTCACTCTGGAGTTAGTTTTCATCCTAGCTAAAATTGCCAGAATCATTGTAACCTTAAGTTCGCGTGCTTCCTGACAGTTAATGAACCATAAGCCAGTAACTCTATGTCTTATATTGCATAAATTAGGGCATTCACAAATAACGTGAAACCCAGTTTCATCCTGAAGCCCGCAGCCCCTACATATTGCAGTGTCTGTCAGCTTCATTTTGAAATGATGACTATTCAATAGATTATGTCCCATAATCGTGCCAACTGCAAGGCCGATTCTGTGGCTATCAAGACAGAGAAGGGAGTCCGCAGTAGCTTTACACAGCCGGGGTAAGAGCTGTTTCGTTTGCTTACACGATCTCAGACTCTCCCATCTGCATAAATGTTCATACTCTGAAGCTAGTTTTAAGGTTAGGTTGAGCTTAGAAGTACTAATACTGTCCTCCAGAGAGGGGTTCGCAGAATAGATTTCCGCTCCGGCTGTCACCCCATTGTAGGAACCATCCGTATACAGAACCATACCAGACTCCGGAGAATAGACAGCTGGAGAACCTACCCAACCTCTCGGTTCGGAATTTTGGTAGAATATTTTTTTATGAAGTTAAAAGTTGGGGTGATTTCATCAGTAATCATTCCAAACATAGAGTTCAATTTCAATATGTCCCCACCAATAGAGGAATGTCCGGAATTAGGAGGATGTTTTGTTCCAGCATCCAGTCCTCATTAGCCTAATGGTAGTAGACATAGCAACTTGTTTGATATAGATATCTAAAGGCACAATATGTAAAAGTGCGCCGAGCGCAGCTAGCTGTAGGAGTTGTCCTAATTGCCCCAGTGATCAGAATGCAAGCTAGTCTTTGTAGCTTGTCCAGCCTACATTTTGTCGCATTATTAGCGATTTTGGGCCACCATACGACAGCTGCATGACTAATAATGGGTCTTACACAAGCAGAGTAAATCCACAGTAAATATTTCGGGTTTAGACCCCAAGTTTTGCCTATTACCCTACGGCACTGCCATAGGAGCATTCTAGCTATTTGCAACTTCTCTTCTAAATGAGAAGTCCAATTTAGCCTCGAGTCAAGTACACCCCGAGGAGTTTGACAGATTTCTTTAAACTTATCTCCTCTCCGAAGATAGTATTATGGACGAAATCTTCGATTTTCCGCCGTTTTGTGAAGAGATCTTGATTAGATTTGGACGGATTCACTAATTGATTTAAGATGCACCATCATACTATCTTATCAAGTGCGGGTTTAGTAAGTCCATATAAGGTATTAACACTTTTACCGACGATTAAAATAAAGACATCATCAGCATACGCCTGCGTGAAGACTTTTACCTCGTTGAGTTCTTCAATGGGGGTCAACTACAATACTCCACAGGAGCGGGGATAGAACACCACCTTTTTGGACAGCCTCTATTTACCTTAGCTTCACAATAAACTATCCCTTCGCTCAGAACCAGAATTCTACTACTGACCATGTTATAAATCCAGTTGGTCAGCGTAGAACCGAGTCCAAATCTGATTGCAGCACATTTAATGGCCTCGAAACTAGTATTATCGAATGCGCCCTCAATATCTTAAAAAGTTCAAAGAGCGTATTCCCCTTTCTCCATAGCCATTTCAGCACGGTGGGTAAATTGGTGAAGTGCTGAGTCCACCGATTTACCTTTTTGGAACGCATGCTGTTTGGCATGTAAAGGGCGGCCGGCCATAGGACCGTTCTTCAGAAATATATCGATCAGTTTCTCCAATGTTTTCAGAAAGACTGAACTTAGACTGATTGGTCGGAAAGATTTGGGTTCCGAGTAGGATACCTTCCCAGGTTTTTTGATAAAGCACACTCTGACTCGTCGCCAACTTAGTGGAATGTAACCCAGTGCGATACCGGATCTCATTATTAAAACTAGAGCAAATTTCATTGCCTCAAACCCCTTTTGAAGCATAATGGGCCTAATACCATCGGGACCACCAGCTTTAAGTGGGGCAAATGATTCAATAGCCCATTCCAGTTTATTGAGGTCTACAATATTACAGGCTGTATTCCAGTCATATTGATTAACTTGTACTATAGATAATTCAGCGATTGGCTATTTCTGAGAATTGTACTTCCCTGAAAATATTTCTCAGTGAAATACATGAGGGTGTCGCTTTTATTCAAGGTAAAAGTCCCATCATCCTTTTGACATGTGCATTTTACATGTGAATTTTTGCCGTTGAACTAATGTCTTCAACACTGGTACAAAACGTCCTTCAAGCGTTTTGTTTTTGATTTCTTAGCTTTTTCTAACCGTTCGTTCTAGCTCCGTTGGTGAATCTATCACTGGGGTCCAAGCATGCAGTCTGCAGGACAGCTGAGAGCAATAAAAGGTCCAGTCTGTTTTAAAGATGTTCTTTATGGTTCTCTTCTTTGCAATTGACGTATCTAAAATTAAATCAAAACGGATCTATCTATGGTCTGAGGTATTAATCTCATTAGATACTTGCCAGTTTCTAATTCTGTCCTCTACTTTTGGGAGGGCGACAGTGATATCTAACACCTGTTTCCTACGCGATGTAACAAATGTTGGCTCACATCCTCTGTTTAGGATATAAAGATTACTGGAGTAGAGATATTCAGAAGTTGTTCTCCTCTGACGTTTGTATCCGTACTCCCCCAGGTTGTGTTGCGAGCGTTCGCGTCGCAACCGATGATTAGATCAAGCTTGTTGATGCTACAATAACCAACCAAATCTGAAAATAGATTACCCGGCGGTGGCTCCAGCGAATCATATGGTAAGTAAGCAGAGGCGACTAAAAGGTGCTTATGACGTACAAGTGAAATAGCATCTTACCATGATTATGAAAGATATAGCTTTGTGTTAGCGTCGTTGTGCCAAATGGTTAGGACTAGGTCTTCAAAATATCTTGGTTTTCAACACGCACTGTTGGCATGGGTGCACAAGTTTCGCGCGCTATTAGAATTTGATCAGGAAAAAAAAGTTTTTTCGATCCATGCTAATGTATATTCGTTCATACGTGCCTACAAGATATCCAGTCAGTTTATTTATAGGTTGGATGCAATTAAACATTTATGTTTAGTCAAAATAGTTTACACTGCCATCTATAGGGCTTATTTTAAACTTAAACAAAATATGACAGTTAACTATTGTTTTATGTATGTTATAATAAAAACCCTAACTCAATTTCGATTTAGATTTGATAAATATAGAATAAATAAATAATAAATATAAGAATTTAATAACGGAATCTTTTGCTGAACCTAGAGACTATTTCAACTGTATTGGCTACATAACTAATGCAAATGTTTATTTTATTTCAGTTACTATATTATTGTATAATTTTATTTAAATAATTTAATTTTAGTTTATAAATCGATTATATTTTTGTTTATTATTTGCATGCGATAGAGAAATCTCAAATTGTAATTGTGGGTAATAATATACGTTGAAAGTTCCCACGTTACATATTGAGATTCCTTTAAATCATGTTATTGTTCTTCATTGTCTTTAATTTTATTTTACGCTATTTGATAGTTTTTGCTAGCTTTTTTTTAAAACAGAATTTTATTTAATTAAATTATGTTGAATTTTGATCAAGTGTATGCGTATAACTGTAATGAATGTAGCGCTTTTATTAATTCTATTAGATATGTACGTACATACTTACCTGTCTATATCTATAACTAATTAATTAATTAATTATAGCTTGATAGTTCGAAGTATTGCCAGTGGTATGAGTATTACATCAGGTACTGGTTTCAATAATTCTAACATTCACCAGTGCTTATGTTATGCTCTTCTCAAGGGTAATTTTACTGCATGAATTGATTTATTTAAAAAAAATCGTCTTTTATTTATTTAATATTTAGAAAAATAATAAAAAAAGAAAAATAGGTCAAGTGGTTTCAATTCTACCAGAATCATTTTTATTTGATTTCTAGTACAACATACGAAAGATAAGCTGCTTGAAAATGAAAATGTATTGAAGGAATCAACGTCAGGTCAAGTGGATAGAATTGAAAAGAATTTAATTAAAAATCTACTTATCGGATATATCTCGTCACCAAACGCAACTGATAAAACTCAAATATTGAAACTGATATGTGCCGTATTAGATTTTACCCAGTCGGAATCGGATAAAATCGGACTGAACAAGCAACAATCTGGATGGCGAAATTTACTATTAAATAATAACATGCCTAATCGAGGTAATAATAACAATTTAATATTTAATTTTATGTCATTAACTGTCATCTTTTCATTAGATAATGATTTTAATAACGATGGTCTGGCACAAGCGTTTGTAAAATTTCTAGAAAGGGAATCGCAACCACAAATAAATTCAAGAAATACTGCTTCTGCATTAAATGTAAAACAACATTCTTCAAATTTATCAACATCATCCGGTTTGAGTTTGACCGATGCGAGGCTACTAGATGAACATTCGAACATTGGTGCCCATTTGAACCGGAGTAACGAAGAACCTATAGCAAAAAGTATATCTATAAGTCAGCCAATGCCTATTTTATTATCAAACGCAGTATTACAGAATTTTGAACCACCCAGAAATTCCAGTACAATACTTAGGGATGTTTTAGGTGATTCTTGATTCGGTTATTACTGATGCTTGTGATATATTTACTATCGACATTTCTTTTTAGTTTAATTAATGGATATAATGTACACACATATTAAATTTTTATGTTTTGTTATAAATAAATTTTGTTTTACAGGAATATTTGTAGGTTTACCTCAGAAACTGAAATAAAATATACCTTAAATCACCTTTCTTCCTATACGATACTCCAATTCCTGGCTAGAGGCTAGAAGTCTAAAGAGATTTGGCGAAATCTTCGGAATTCCGAAAATGTGTCTATAAGTAGTGCAAAGCTGACTTTTACTGGAACGGAATATACCCATTATTTAGGACATATTCCCTCCTTATGGACAGAGGTTAATGTCGTTTATATACCTAAGGCCGGATGTGCAATGGACTTACGTCCAAACGTTTCGCCCTATAAGTCGTACTTCCTTTTTTCTCAAAACTATGGAAAAAGTACTAAACTTATACATTCGGGGCAAGTTGCTAATTAATAATGTATAAACCCTTAAACACGAATCAACACGTCTATCAGGCAGGCAAATCGACTGAAACTGCCGTACGTAGTCTTGTCAATATAATTGAATATACTTGAGCATAAAGAGGTAGCCTTGGCGAGCTTTATAGATATAGAAGGAGCCTTCAATAATACGTCTTATGACTCAATCAAGAGAGCTACCTATAGAACAGGACTGGACACAGCTATTGGCGACTGGATGCAGGCCATGCTGGGGTCCCGTAGAATCAAGACTACTCTTGGACGGGATGCAATAGTGGCGACGGCGACCAGAGGTTGTCCACAGGGTGGTGTACTATCCCCATTGTTGTGGTCTCTGATAGTCGATGAGCTACTTCAAATCCTGTCCAGGAATGGTTTTGAAACCATAGGGTACGCAGATGACCTAGTAATAATTGTAAGGGGCAAAGTGGTAAGTACACTTTGTGACCGTCTGCAGGAAGCCCTATCGATTATACAAAATTGGTGCGAAGGGGAGGGACTTCGGGTCAATCCCAAAAAACCAACATAGCTACTTTCACCAATAGAAGGAAAATGGACAATCTGAGAATGCCAACCATCTATGCTGAACAAATCAGGTTCTCTACGGAAACCAAATATTTGGGTGTTATCCTTGATTCTAAACTGAACTGGAACCAATTCCTGAAGATAATATCCAACAAGATACGACTGTCTTTATGGAGTTGTCGGAGATTTTGTGGCAGGACATGGGGTCTAAATCCCAAAGTACTGATTTGGATCTACACTTTGGTAATAAGACCAATGATAACGTATGTATCAATTGTCTGGTGGCATAAAACTGCCACCATAACGACAAGAAAAAGTCTAGAAAAGATGCAAAGACAGGCATGCGTGTGTGCCCACGGCAGCTTTGGAAGTGCTGCTGGATCTGTCTCCTCTCCACATTACAGTGGAAAAGGAGGCTAGGTTGCGGCATACAGAATAATGTCTAGGGGTGGGGGCCCCCTCCCAACTACCGAATAAGTCATTCGGAAATATTTGACATAGTTGGGAACCACCCAGTTTTAGGAATGCCGAGAGATAAAACTCTAACGGCATTCCATTTTGAAAAACGTTTCAAAATACGAATCCCTAGCCGAGCAGACTGGTCAGAAAACTTGAACAAGTTCGGTATGGGGGATATAATCTGGTATACAGATGGTTTAAAGACAAACGAAGGTGTCGGTGTCGAAATATTTGGCAAAAAACCAAAGTCTCAGTTCGCCAGAAATCTCGGGCAACATGCCACTATCTTCCAAGCCGAAGTCTTCGCTATAGAATTCTGTATACGAGAAAGCATCAGTAGGGGATACAAGACTGTAATCTTCTCTGACAGTCAGGCAGCTATAAAGGCACGGGAGTCCTACTTAGTCGGGAGTCGGGTAACTATGTTGGGTCCCGGGGCATACAGGAATTGAAGGCAACGAAAAAGCCGATCTTCTAGCCAAGTTAGGAGGGGGATGGTGGAGGAACCCACCTCCACAAGATGGGTTTAGCACAGGATAACGTGTGTAGAATTTGTGGAGAGGAAGGGGAGACGGCCGAAAACATCCATTGTGATTGTATAGGGTTGGACTCAAGACGATTGCGATACTTCGAGCTACTCTATACTGAGCCGACAGATATCGTAAACTTATCACTACGACAAATTTTGCGCTTCATAGCCAGCACAAAGTTGACTAGACCTAATTAATATATATCGGGATCCCACAATAAGCCCTTTGTGGCTGCAGTGGTTACAGGCAATTACTGCCTTACACGCATTTTAATCTAATGTATCTACATGTAATCGCAACTAACATACTTTGGAACCCCTTTCAATTTTGGTACCAGTAGCAGTAGGCACTATTAGTATGCTTAATTCAATGCTTAGGTTGGTACTATAGGCATGGCTCTATAGGCGTCAATTATGCTAATATTGTAAGTACTTATTTGCTTGATCTAATGGTGTTAAAAATAAAGTGCAGACTTACAGGCTATGCGGGATTTGATTGTGTCTTTATCGAACTTATAGTAATTCAAACATAAATTGGTGGGATTTTCGTCTTTAATTTGGATTGGGATTAAAATCTATTACTGATATGGCGGGAATGTAATGATGACTATTCTATGAGACTTCTATTTGAAAATTCAAATCCCATGTAGAATTTGTCATTTCACTAACTCAGCAATTATCGTTAATTTAATTAAGAGGGAAAGAGCAGATACCGCGCTCCATAAGGTTTACATCTTAAGCGTGTCATCTTTAGGAACATATAACTTCCGGCCCCTTTAACTTTTTGGCCCGATTTTTTTTAACATTATGCGACCATTACGCGATCAGTAAACTTGTCTGTAATTACTGTATCAATAATACTGACAGTATTGCATCTATATCCATTTCTATTTAGTTTCTTGTACGTATCAAAATAATATTGACGAAAATTATGAAGAAATATTTCAGCACTCACGCGATCAATAATATTGCCAATATCTCCCCCAATTTCCGATATTGATGCTCGAAAATTAAAAAATTCTAATAAAGGTTTTAGGGAAAAAATATTGAACCTTTTTTTTGTCGAAATTCAAACGAAACATTTTTTTATTCCAAATGAACTTTATTAAACCAAATATGTGCCATCTTGATCGATGACCTTTTGCCATTTTTCCGGTAAAACCATAATCCCGTCAGAATAGAACTTCTGTGGTTTAGAGGCGAAAAACCGGGACAACTCATTTTCACAGGCCTCTTTTGAATTCAACGTGAAACC
>JANTOP010027548.1:0-12189 GCA_027564815.1 Symmerus nobilis | reverse complement strand
CTCAATTTTAAAATTTTGCTGTTTTTAAAAAAATATTTTGTTCAAACGATTTAATTTAATTGGACATGCTTTTGCATATTTGATCGAATGTGAAATAAAGAACATGTAGGCCAAATTTGGAGGCGCTGCGTTTGATTATGTCGTTACTACGTCATAATTAACGGACATCCTACATGTAGGATGATAGGCATATCCGGGTTAACAATCACGCACTACAATTTTTTCAATTGATTAAATCTACGATTAAAGCTACTATTAAAGCGATATTATACATTCCATAAATAATTCAATAATTTTGTTCAAAATTTACAATATAAATTTAAATTTCTATTCGAAAAATATTATAATAAAATGATACTCTGTGGGCAATTTCAGAAGTTTTCTTTAACAAATTTGGTTTTGGCAAATTTCTGTATCGCCGAAATTGTCTATACAAGTTTCCTGTAGCCAAATTTGCTAATGAAATAGAATATGTAATTTTCGTTTAACTTTGATAATTAATGTCAGAATTCTTCCGTAATACGGCTCTATATTTATAAGGAGACATCGAAAATTTTTTTGGGGGAATTTACTTTTTGAATATCGATATCGAATTTTGATGGGTATTAGTAGAATAATCATAAACACGGGTTACGTCTAATCAATAGGCGATATTCTATGAACTTACTGATGAAAATGTTGATTACTCTATACCAGTCCAGAAACTTTATTTTATTTAAAACAAATTGAATCTAAAATATAATAACTTCAATAATTGGGACTAGTCAGTAGTACAAACTTTTACCATTATACTATTATAATTATACACCCATACCTCGTTATACGGCCTAGATACGTTCCAGGAAAGTTGGCCGTAAAGCGAAAAGTCGTATAACGAATCAATTTGTTTGATTCAAACCCATACAAATTCAATAGGATCCGTTCCAATTTTTGATAAAATAACGTAATTTTTAGTTTCAAAAGCATTAATTCTTTTTATTTCATTTAAAAATGCATAACAAATAATATATTAAACATAAATTAAATTCAAAAACAACAAAAAAATCATATGTACAATGTACATATAATAAAAACAGAAATTCAAAAACAAAAAAATCCATTTAATAAAAAAACAAATTGAAATGTTTAAAAGCAGTTCTAATCTGTAGATGAATATGAAGTAATCGAAAAAGTGCCAGAATTAAAGTAGGCCGTTATAGCGAGAAGCCGTATAAAGAGGGGCCGTATAGCGAGGTATGGGTGTAATTCATACATATTCGTTTATATAGTCAAAATTACTTTTGGAATTTACTAATTCAGTATTAAAGATATGTTCGGATGCAAAAATAATCTGATTGTAAATCCGACAAATAGATAAAAGGAATTATTGAAAATAAAAGGTTCAATTCCAGTGTAAATTTGTAATTTTTATGCTTTTCGTTAGTAAAATGTCTATTTTTTTAGGGTTAGTCACCCTATCAGTATTTGGGATAGAATTCTATTATTCCATCAGTATTGCCGTTTTATATTTATTATTAGTTTTATTTTTCGTAACGTAAAAATTCCTTTATTATAAAATTCCCTTATTATAAAATTCCTTTGCAATTTCTGACCTTCGAAATTAATTTCTATTTATAAATTTGCCTCTGTTTATATTTATGGAATTTTTACATTTTAAATTGAACAAAATATTTGTTATTAAATTTAATTTCAACAAAACAATTATAAAGTGTCAATTCCAAAGAACAGCCAAGAATTTATACATTACATAAAATTTTTGGAAACACCGAATATATATTTTTTAAATTAACTAAAAATGTTTATGTTAAATGAAAAGAAATCAAAACTCTTGTAAACTATCTTGACAATACAACAAATTTATTTAAATAAAAAAATTATTAAACAGTTACTTACAATTTACTAAAATCGTTACTACTTAAAAAAATGTATATATTATTACGTGTGACTTGATTATGTTATAAAAAAAATTTAATAATTATATATATAATACAGAAAATGATAACATTAACCAAAATTATATAATATTTAGTATAATGTAAAAAGTATATTGTAATGTTCGTTGATTTTTTTATCAGTTTAATAATTCCCTCCATTTATATAATTATATAAATTAAATATTCCCATCTTTAGGCAAGAACATCTTTCTTTACATTTACTTTATTATAAAAAGAAGGAACTAATTTTTCCAAATATTACTATTTTATTAAAATAAAAATCAATAACTTCTTGCTCTTATCAAAAGACTTGTAAAATGTAAGCATTTAATAATAAAGCATAGATTTTTAATGTTATTTAAAAATATAATATTTAAATATATTTTTAACATTAAGAGTTTAGCAATGTTTAAAATTTCATATAAGAAATGAAATTACCTACCTATTTAAAATTAATTAATTAAAAAAAAGTATTTAACATACAAACCCTTGTTGTTGTTTCTATTTACAAAATGAAAAGAAAATATTTATATTAGAATTATATAAAAATTAATATTACATAAAAGAAAGGAAAATGTTAATGTTATTTCTCCTGAAATTCCTACATACGTTATAATATACTCGTATAATGAATATATATGTATTTATATATATATATAATATACATAATTGTCCACAATATTACCGAAACATTACAAAAATTATATATAAAAATTTAATTCTTTTAATTAAAATTTAATTTCTTTCTTCTCGACGCCTTAATAAGTTTAAAAAGTATTTACTGAAAGTTATATTATTGTTAAAAACTTCCTCTATTCTGCTATAATTATCTGAAAATTACTCTTCGTACTTTCAATTAAATTTCATTGTTCGTATGAAAAATGTACAGTCTGAATTGAAGTGGAATAGAAAAGTGTTATTTGAAGACAATTATTATTTAAATATTTATAATATACATAATTAATAATGAATATTTTAATCCTAATAACATTTTACATTTTTATATTTCATTTATTATATTTATTATTTCATTCCATTCCGATTTCATTCCATTTTATGATAATAGAATCCATAAGTATACTTGTAAATTTAATCCTGTACATGGAAGTACAATTTTATACATTTTCTTTTTTATGTTAACAAAAATTATGAAAAAATATATTTATTGTATATTATATTAGATATTACTATTAGATTGAAGAAGAAATTTTCTTTAAGATTTGCAATGTTAAAAGAAAAGAAAATACAACTAATTATGTAGAGAAATTATTTCGACTTTTTAATCTAATTAATTTTAATTGAATGATATCCTATTTACATATTTGAAGTGGAAGGTCTTAGCAAGAATGGTACTTTTTTCGATTTGGATATTTTATACGGCATAATATCTCCTACTAGCGACCGTTGTTCTTATGCAAAAAGAAACTATGAATAATTAACCAAATCGATAACAATTTAAAAGGTGTGTTACCAATTTAAACTATTCCTGATTTTAAAGTTTTTGCATGTAGTGTTCTGTATGGATGCATAGTACTTAGTTGTAGGTTCTCATATTCGATGGAGTAAATGCATTGTATAATAGAAGCGGGAATTACAGTCATTCATTTTAGGTTCTACAATTTCGTTGTGTTAAAGTATAGATACTTTGTTCAACTACATTGAGAATTATTTAATTTCGTTAAGAAATTGTCTTTCACAGGGGTTGAAATATACATCCATTCGAAATTAAATCAATATATTTTTTCCCCATGTAGTAGAGTAAAACGAGTATGCAGTGATTTTCTATCTGAATGGATGATTTTTTATAAATATACTACAACTAAATAATTTGATATGCATAAGATAGCGTTTGGAACTGATTATATAAGAGTTTAAAATTATTATGCTTACAAAAGAAATTACGTATTTTATTATTAAAGCTGTACAAGAATTAAAATTAATTTAAAAACGATGGTGCAGCAGCCATCAAGTAGATAAAAAAATGTGTCCTTAAAATATATATCCTGAAAATATATCTTAATAAGATATACAAGAGTGCATTTTAAATATATTCTATTAATTAATCATTTTCTCGCTCAACTCCCACAACCAGATTGAAACTTCATTTTCTTCGCCGAAATTCAATGAAACTATACGGGCACAGTCCCTGAAATAAAGTAAAATTAAATAAATGGAATTCTAGAATCTAGATGCATGCACTAAAAATCCCTCTTACTTAAAATGTTCTCCGGAATATTTTTCAATATTTGGTTGCAATGCACAATATAAAGCTGTTTGAACTGCTGATCTCGAATTTAATGATAAGGTGCTAGACACCAAATTTAACAACCATCTAAAGAAAAGACAGAAAGTTATGTGATTACAAAGAAATTTGTTTTCCAGAATATTATCAATTTACCTTGCGATCAATCTGATATAAGAATATCGAAAATTGTTGGTTGATAAAGTACCTGAATGCAATGAGAATACACTAGCATCGGTACCGATAAGTTTTTTTGCTAATTGTTTTGTAAATAAAATATTTGCTAATTTACTTTTTCCATACGTAAATAATTTTTCATATAAACAATTGGCAGGTAATAAAAATTCGTCAATTTCGCTCTTATCTATTGTATCATAATATCCATTAGATATTGTTATTATACGACCCGACCCAGATGTTATTATACGGCCCAGTAGTAATTTGGTCAACAGAAACGCACTAAAATGATTTTTACTGATATGACTTTCGGCCAAATCGTTGACCAAATTTGAATTTTCAATCTCCCAACTGTTATTTATTAAAATATCCAAAGCTGGCTCTTCAATTAAGTATCTTAAAAATAAATAATAAATCTTAGGTCTATTATTGAGATAAATATGTATATAATTTATATTAACCCACTTACTGTTTAGCAAATTCTCGAATTGAGTCATTGGATAATAAATCTAATTCTCTGGTATGAATATCTGTGTTAGCACTTTCCTTGATTACATAAAGTTTAATCGCTTCAGCAGTAACTCGATCCTTACATGTTATTATAATTTTACCTCCGCGTTTAGCGAGTTCCCGAGCTAATTCTCTTCCGATTTTTGAATCAACGTCGGTAATTAAAACAACTTTACCATCGATACGTGCATTTCCAGTATATTTCGTAATTCGAATATATCGTCTAAAACGGAAGAACCGTTGTATTTCGTACAGATTTTGAAAAATTACATCTCTACTTACTGATATATTGAATAAACTGTCCAGGCCATATAAATAATTACCGCGTATTTAATACGTTTATCACGATGATATCTCTTATAATATTCCTTCAGTATAGAGAAATCTATTCCATTCATTTTGAATAAATGTATTGACAATAAATTTAATAAGCGAAAGTCTGGTTCAAATGAAAATCTTATTATTCCTGATAGACGATTACCTAATTTTTACGTTTAAACTAAACTTGTTTTTATCACTTTTGACTTCGTATTATTATTTTTCTTTTGTGAGAATCCCATTAATCTTAATTTTAAAAAAATTGTAATAAAATTTTGTGATTAGAAAAAATACAGTCACACCAGAACTTCTTCTGAAATTGAAACCAAGTTATACACGCTTTAGAAAATATACGAAACTATTATTATCCTTAGTATATTCATAGGAACTGTTAAAATTTAATCACATTATTAATTCAGGGCATTTACAGTATTCTAGCTTAAGGGGGCTCCCCCGGAATTGAAAATACATGGGAAAACTACCCAACTTTAACTGTCTCAGAAGCCGTATGGTCAATGTGGTTTAAAAACTTATACATATACTATCTATATAGTTATCTATACTTTAACACAGGCTTTTGTGAAAAAACTAAACAGATTATTTTTGCTGGAGGAAAGAGATTTAGGTTCGACCGGAAAAAATGTAAAAACGCAGAAAATTGCTTTAACAGTTAGGTAAAAATAAGAAAAATTAAATACATATTTCGGAATAGTTGAAATTTATCTATAAGAAAAAGCAAATATTCATAATGGCTCGTACCGAGAAATTTGATCCAAGAAAATGTAATGATGCAGGAAGCTTCTAAATTAGTTGAAGAAAAATACAAAAATATCAAAACTAAATATTTGGTTCAAAAGCTCTGCAAAAACTTAAAAGCTCCCAGAAAGCTTAATTTTCCGAACCTTATTTTTAACGTTTTAAAATCTATTTTCAATACAAGCAACGATCCTTTAACGAAATTTCAATTTTTCCAAAATAAAGCTTTTAAAACCTCGAAAGCTCATTGAAAGCTTAAAATTAAACTGTTATTTTAAATAATTTGGAATAGAATTTTTATCCGATTCATTAAATTTAAATGAAATATGTAATTTTGACAGAAAGCTTATTCAAGCTATATTAAAAGCACAACGAAAGCTTTAAGTTTCAAATTTAATTTTTAACGTTTAAAAATCGATTTTCTATTCAAATACGATCCTTTAACAAAATTTCAAATTTTTCCAAAAAAAATGCTTCAAGAAATTTGATAGCTCATTCAAAGTTATTAAATAAAATAATTTGAGTTAGAAATTTGCAACAATAAAAATTGGTTACGATTTCGTTGATATTTCAGGTGTGCTCTGCACCTTCTGCGCATTAGATTGCACGCCACTGAAAAGACTCGGATATACAGAATTTTGCATAAATCAATTACACTTTCTTTTCAGAACTCAAGTGGATCACTGAAATTATCAAACGGGCAACTCGGTGACCCGCGGATCATAGGTTGCCGGCCCTTGGGTTAGATATTTTATTATCTATAATACTTTTATTTGGTTTTAATAGAAAATTCCTACGCTGTTTAAAATTACACAAGTATAGGTATTACGCTCCATGCCAAATATCATACCATTTCAATTAGTAGGATACTTTAGCAGGTACATTTTAATTGAAATTTGTTGGAAAGTTTGAATGTGTATGCTAGCTATAGAAATACTTATTGAGAAGAATATTGCTTGATGCTTGAAAAATATTGTTCCAATACGTACACTCATTTTTGCAAAAATGGGATCTTATCAAAATTTGTGGGTGATTGCAGCCCGTTATTATTAGTCTGTACTCTTTGACCGTTCTCCTTTAAAATTCTACAGCGTCCTGGATTCCCAAATTACCCAACGAATATACATTCTTAGATAATGATGGTCTATTCTATACTATATGGTCAAATCTATCAGAAAACACTGAGCAAAATGCATCTCTCATACAAGATTACTTATACGATAATAATTCATGCCGACCGACTTTGTATAATTATTTAGTCTCTGTGAAACTAAATGAGGGATTACGTTATGGAGTAATGCTAGTATATTATATTAATGATAGGGCTGGGCAATATATGGCAATCAATTACATTGCATTTTTTGAATCTAAATTGAACTTTTCTTATTTCGTAAATACATTTACACTCGTCACCGGTGCTGAGGTATCAATTCTATGATAACATGTTTATTATAAGTATAAAATTGGAAGATAAAGTTATGTAGATGTATATACTCGTACTTTCAAATTATCCCTTAAGGGGGGATGTCTAGTTGAGTTGGTCTCGGAGAAATCAAATATTCATTTTCTTAAAATAAATGTTCTTAAACATATTCCCTCAAAATTTCAAGACCCTCGATGCATTCGTTCCAAATAACTCATGAAAAACATAAAAACTTTAAATTTCTAACGCGATTATCTTAGAACAGTGTTTTCAAATTTCAAAATTTCTCTAAAAGTATTAGACCGATCGATTCCAAATTTCGTATTTGTTATTGTTATTACAATGACAAAGGATTTTTAATTCCATTGATATTATTTTTTTTTGCGAAAAATCCAAAACTTTACCACCTCAAAAACCTGATTTTTCAGTATTATTTTCGTAAAAATCGAAATTTTTGAAATCCCGTCGAGAATCTTTCGTTCAGACTCTTAACAAGACGATATAGTAATCCAATCTTCTATGGTTTTAATTTCAGATAATTTCAGATTCTCAAAAAATATCTACGAGTATTTCCCTCATTATTCAATATTTTTCGAAAAAAACTAATCTTACAACTGCTTTAAAATATATACATACTTTTCGGTAGCAGGCATATTTTACTTAATAAAAAATATTGAACATATTGAATATAAACCTGGAGAAATCAAGCTCTTAATTTTCCGAGTTTAGAAGAGTCTATAAACGTATCTAACCCCTTAATACTATTTGACATCTTTGGGGTATTATATTTATATTTTGGGAATATAACACATTTGACCTTTAGAAACTTGTTTATTTTTATTATTTTAAGTACGTATAGGAAATGTTTATCGACTGAATAAATCTGTACGGCAGAATTTAAAATCAACCACTTTCGGTAAAGAACAATAACAACTTTTGGAAGACCTTTTATGATTATTCATTTATAGTTCTTATTGATGGTTCGAGGCGGCTAATTTTTAATCAATCAATTTTTACGGGCCTCAACTTAACCGTTAGATATTTAAATTCATTATTTTGTTTTAATATAAATACTTGTTTATTTTCTCTATTTTTTCAAATATATAAACATTTTACTTCAATATTTTAAAAAAAATTAAGTTAAAATTTTTTAAATCTAAATTTAAAGAGAATTATCGGAAATACTATATATTATAAACTAACAATGATTATTTTTTTCTTTTTAATTATTTACATTCTTAAATAATAATTAAAAAAGTAAGATCACATTGTAAATTATGCGAATTGTAGAGTTTGTCAATATTATTTTTTTTTTTTTTTTTTTGCAAACATCCTCCTCTCTTGAATGATTATTGTAGGAACAATTTCTTGAGATTACTTTTCAGCAATTTATACTTTGTGGACTTCACTTAAGATTTTTGAGATCTATATATGTGTAGCAAAGTAATATTACTGATAATACCCGATTAAATCATAAAAACGAAATTCATAAAGTGAATTGTTATTGTATGTAGCTTATTGGTTATAGAACAAAAGTTAAATAACAGTATAACAGAATGTATATACAAGACGAAATCCATTCCTAATTCATAATTTCTAATTTACATAATTCAGAAAATTTATGTATCAAATATATGTTTGTCATTAATAATGACATGGAAAAAGAAAATCGATTCTGATGGAAGTTGTTGCAAAAAAAAAAGAGTGTAAATTAAGTCACACTTAATAAAAGTATTTTGCATAAATTAGCCAAGGCCAACATCTAAACACATCATAATGATAAAACCAATAATAGTTCCCCATGTGGCCAACATACCATTTCCACTGGTATGTGCTTCAGGTAAAATATCATCAGCTACAATATAAATCATAGCACCAGCGGCAAACGAAAGTGCATACGGTAATATAATTGACGCAACTGTAACAGCCACAGCGCCCAACACACCAAATATTGGTTCAACCATACCAGATAGTTGTCCATACCAAAAACTTTTAAACATGCTAAAACCGGCTGCATGCAACGGTAAACTAACAGCTAATCCTTCTGGAAAATTTTGTATACCGATACCGATTGCTAAATTTCGAGCGGATTCAAATGTGGCCGCATCTGTATTTCCAACGGCACCAAAACTTACACCGACCGCTAAGCCTTCCGGTATATTATGTACCGTAATTGCAATAACCAGAAGCATAATGCGCTTCCATTGTGAAACAGCATTTTGATGATTGATTGCCTGTTGGCTAGTCATATATGTATTATTGTCCTTTTCATCAAAACTATTCTTTCGTCGTCGGCGCGACGATGTTGTGGTATGCTGTGAATTTAAACAATCTGCAAAACTATCCATTCCGATTGTTGTTGAATGTTCATTAATTGTTTTAACTAAAATAAAAATTATCATATTGATTCACATGTTATATTGTTGATTTTCTTATGAATATTTTAAATTACCATATTGGCTTTTATTATTTTTATGATATTCTAAATTACTTTCTGTATCATCAATGGCAATATCAGCTTTATCTTTATTATTATGAGTTAGGGCTGGGAATTAAAAAAATAAATAAATTAATAAACAGAGAATGTACCCTTTAAAAGAAAACTCTCCTACCTATCATCATATGTGGACTATTTATTCCTAAATATGATATGAGTTTATCAGTACCAAATACAAATACAGCACCTAGCAGAAAACCTCCAGCAACTGGAAAGAATGCATATCTTCCATTAACACCGTACATTCCGGATGCTTCGGCTAGTTCAATAGCTGGAGCTAGTAATGACCAGAAAGATGCAGCTATCATAACACCAGCAGCAAATCCTAATGCAATGTCAAGTGATTTTCTCTAAAAATACAAAAAAGAAACAATTAAATAAATATTTATTATTACGAACGAGAATTCATATTTAATAATATTATTTATTATTGCAATTGACATTGTACTGAACAAACATTATTCATTATCCTCCAGATAGATTAATTTAGACTAATTTATATCTTAATTTATTACAAATATAATTACCTGATTCCCTCTTAGAAAGACCACCATTCCTGAACCAAGCGCTGTTAGTCCCCATGTAAATAATGTGCCCAATAGTGCTTGAGTAACTGGTCCCAATCCGGCAATCATTTGAACAGCTGGATAAAGTGTTGTTTATCAACAATCTAAAATTAAACGTAAAAGTTAAACAAATATTATTATCTTAATAGTAAAATAAATATAAACGATAAAAAAAAACTTACAATTATATAATTAAAAATTACAATTATTATGTCTAGCCAATTCGACTATTTAATTAAATAGAGTAATGACCTAAATTAGACTAAAAAAAATGTCCAGCGTAAGCTTAATGTTTAACGTTGCATAGAAGACGATTTCGCAGTCGTTTCCATACAAACTACTTATTAGCTACTGATACGAATTCAATAATGTCTAATCCTTTTTAAGTTCCACATCAACGTTGAGATAAGTTATCAATGGGCCTACCATTACGTTACGCTGATGGCAATTAAAAGTGAGTAATGAATCTGTGCACGAAATGCTTGTGCAAATAGACAAATCCAAATTAGATGTACGTGGTAAAATAAAAACAAAAACAAATTTATATTACATACGACTTTTAATTATACTGGGTGCCCCACAATGTCAACCATTTCTTTTCGGTTTATTATTTAAATACAACAATTAATAAAATGATAGAATTGGGATGTAATATTTTGGCACACCTAGTGCAATCTTTCTTTATGGTGAATTAGTACGTAGTATATTTAAATTAAACATTCAAATATAAGAAAAGAGGAAAATTATTTGCAAACCACGGAATATAAATATAAAGTAGTAATTGTTTTATTTTATTTTATTTTACAATATTGGCAGAGTAAAGTCACAAAACAATATTTGAGAAACCGTAGGGCAGAACGAAGGAAAATATATAAATAATTAAATATTTCGAAACCCTCGCGGTATTAATAATTAAGTATTCGCGGATGTGGCAATGCCCTATAACCACTTTGGCCACCAATTAACCAATAGTACCACCCCGATATGATTTAATTGACCCTGGCTATAAACGGCAGATCCTAGTGATAGTTTAACAATATCGAATGTCGAGTTATTTGTCCTTAGAGATGTGATACAGCAGGTATTTCTTGTTAGCAGGTAATCAAAAATAGTAGTGTTAATTTAACAGGTTGAAATTAGCAGTTGGTAATAATTCGTTCCAGTCTAGAAATATCGTTAAGCTGTAAATATATGTTTATAGTTTCTAAACATAACATTGATTACATTGATTGATTTGATTGCATTATAACTTCGAAATCGTATTATTAATAGCAATTACCAATATTACCAACATTGTTCTTAGCTGTTAGCAAAAACACTATAATCCACTGTTAATGTGATTGCTAATAGTAAGTATATGGTAATGCTAATGCTAACAGTAAATAGTGGGGACAGCATATTTTCAACTATCCGGCCGAATAGCATAGGGAAATTATTCCGGTTTTCAGTATAAATACCGCCCATTGTACCGAATAATCTTTCAGAATTTGTAAAAGAAGAGGAGGACTTAAGGGGCACACCTAGTGTGAAAGCCTAAAAAAAGGCGATTTTTGGGAATTAAAAAAAAAAACTACTGTATCAAAAATTTTAAGGGTATATTTATACATATTTTAAGAACATACAGTAAAATTTTTGAAGAAAAAAATTAAATATTTTTCGAGTTACACGCGATCTCCGACGGCGCTAAAAAAAAAAAGGTCCTCCACTGCTGCAGTGATTCCGGCCTTCTCCGTAGATGAAACCTAAAAAAAAATTCTCGTTAAACT
>JANTOP010027537.1:0-12192 GCA_027564815.1 Symmerus nobilis | reverse complement strand
TAGTTTTTAATACTCTGAATAAATCGTAGTAATCATTTCATTTGAAGGTCATCAGTGTTTATGAGTAATACTCATTGAACCTAAAGTTTAAATTTGTTGCTAATGTTTTGCACAACACTGTACATGATTAAGATTTTGACTTTGTGTTGTGTGTTGTGTCATAATTATGTCATAAGAACCTAGCAAATTTATTGTAGAAATACGTAGAATACGATTTATCGAGATATTCACTAAATCGGGATTATAAAATGTCGAGGCTAAAGACGAAAAAATACATATAACGAAGATTTTTATTTATTTTATGCATATTGCCTATGATAAGTAACATACATTAAAAATGCATATTTAAATGCTGGAATTAAAATATTGGTGATTCATTTTTGTTAATTTAAATATTCACTGGGTGTTGTCAATCGTATTTTGATGATTGTTAACACAATTTCGTCTATTTTCGTCCATTGCGTTGGCCTAAAAAATGGCGTACACTGTTCTTAAATTGCTTGGTGACTCTTGGACTAATCCTTGGAATAATGTCTTTTTCCTGTCCTCCATCATCTTCACTAATTACGTCCTCTGTTGGGGATGGTGAAGAATGAACTATTTTAATATTTATTTGCGGAATACAAAAGAATGAATGTAAGCAAACAAAATTTTAGAAAAGGGCCCTCTCTATACGCATACATTTTGTTAGGATTATTCTCGAAATTATACAAGCTATAGGATGGTTAGTTAACCTCGAAAGGGGAAAAATTACATTATACCTAGGGGACCGAAATATAGCTTGATACGAAATCAAGATCTAAAAGATGCATAGATGTAGCGCAAGTTTACTGAATCAGGGTGTTGATATTTCGGTCAACCTGTAACGCGTTCCGATGTTTTGACAACTTTTATTTTCAATGTTGCCTTTTCACTTAAAAATCTGGTTTGACGGCGTACTTGGAAGTTGTGATTCCAAAGCGTTCTATGTCTATCGATTACACTACTTTACAAAATTCAGTCAATTTCTAGGCCCTGATATTTGACGCTGATTTCTTATGTAAAATCGTGCGCTGAATTTGAAAATAAAAAAAAAATATATAAAGTAGAAAAGTTTTGGAGATATTGCTAAATTTCGGTATTTTACATTATTAAAAAAAATGTCTTAATTGCAGGTATCTTCGGTTCGGCAAAGTATTCCTTATCTAATTAATTTAATCATATCAACCTTATCATGTAAATTTCCGGATTTTTCACAACTTCGGCGACTTCTGACGACCCTTTATCTTCCACCCAGCCTTCTGACGGATTTTTTCCTACATTCTTATACTGTCCTTGGTAATTACACAAATTTTCAGCTTTGCATCTTATAATTTTACCTAATTAATTAAACATTTCACCATCCACCCACGTATTAGTCTTCCAGGAGGAGTTCTGACGACCCCGGCTTTCATTTTGCCGGTAATAATAGAACCCTTTTCAAAAAAAATTTCGCTTGCACCGAGTCATGTAAAATTTACGTAGCCAGCTCTCAGTCTAAAAACATATTTTATATTTTAAAAAAAATGTCATGAATTATATGGTTGCCAGCAGATTTTCGGAGAAGGTTTCAAGAAAAGTTACGTTGCGGTGGGTAGCATAACTTATCACAGCTTTATCTGAAATTAGAATCCAAAAAAATTCTGTTAATAAATGAATTTCTCTAGGGATGTAAAAAAGACTTTCGTTCGTTCCGTTGAAGCAAAGTTCACTGGTGATTTTCCAGTTTTCTTGCTGCCTTTCAGTCAATTCGTGTGGCACCCATTTTCCTGACTTTTGAATCTTCCTCATAGCATGTAAACATCTAGAAATTGTTGCTAGATCAACATTTAACATTTCTGCCATTTGTTGCTAGCTTAAAGTGTCATCTTCGTCCAATATTTCTTGCAATTCGGTGTTTGTAAACTTTTTTGGCGGTGTTCGACGTTCTTCATTTCTCACATCAAAAGCATTATTTTAATATTAATATTATTAATATTATTTAATGATGGAGCATGATCACCATAAGTTTTTTCAAGCATTCGTGGAGATTCTGCCGGGTTTTTCTTCAAATGGTAATGCTCTCCGCAAATCGTATGTTGTAGGTACGAAATTTGATATTTCTTACGTGAAAAAAGTTGTTTTATTAAGGGGTGCGATACATGTAACCGCCTGAATTATCGACCGTTTTTCATAGGCTTATTTAGGAAGAAAAACGAGTACTACGAACGCACCGAAGGACTGTATGACTCTGGAATTGCTGACTAGTAGGTAAGTCGCTGTAATCATAGAGTTTCTGTGTGTCAAAACTTTAAACATGAAGATAACTCAAAAAGTTCTCAACCGATTCTTATGAAATTTGGCACACGTCTTCTCTATAGTATTAGTATTAGTACTAAAAACCATCGAAAAAAGGGTGAAAAATCGGACTTTTTTTCTGAGGCGTGCCAATTTACAATTTTTTTACTTTTTTGTTTTTTTATTCGTTCAACTAAAAGATACCTGTTTTATGAACACGCCCAAACCAAAATTTTTGACTTCAGATCGCTGTAACAGAAGCTAAAATTCCCACCGATTGATAGCCCTTCGCCGCGAGGGTCTCAGGAGATTAGTTACTACGGCGGCCATTTTGAAAAAAAAGAAAAAAAATCTGATCCTTGTGTTTTAATATATAATGAATAAACATACTGAATTTAAAAACGATTCATTTATTCCTTCCCTTTTAAATAAGCCTCTGAAAAACGGTTAAAATTCAGGAGGTTACATGTATCGCCCCCCTTAACACTGAACGTTGTTGACAAATATCAACGGAATAAGAAGGAGCCATGGTTCGTTGCCAATAAACTGGGCATTTTCTTGCATGTATATATTATTTGTATTTCATATATTTATTAATATTTGTAATATTTGTATTTAGTTTTTAAGTGATAATGTTATATGAGAACCCATCACGAAATAGGTGCCCATCACTGGCTGTGGAATAAGTTCGATAACGGGTTCGAGAGTATATATACGAACCCGATGATTGAAATCGATTTATGGGAAGGCCAGTCAAGTATGAGCCATAACCGAGAACGGTTTAAAAATAAATAGAATTTAAAAAAAGTGAAAAATTGGAGAAAAGTGGACGATCACTATACAAAATTAACAAATATATGGTGGAAATTACAACGAATTAAACGAAATAAATTAAATTGAAACGGGCTGGACAAAGGAGCTTTGAGGAAGAAGGACGACAAATAAAAACGGATTACCGGTGATGGGCTTAGGGTAAATAGGTGTAATTTTAATTATTATTGTTAAATAGATTTTTGCGAGTGCGATTTTTTATCTTCCATAAGTGAAAAGTCGCCAAAAAACATTCCCTATACCCACAGCCACCTATCGGCGAAGGCTCATTTCATATGCATAGGCCTGGTATTAAATCGCTTTTCTTCGACCTCATGACTAATTGTAAGCCCTTAAGAACATTTTTTTGATTGCAAGCCAAGCAAATTGGCTCTAGAAACGCCAAACTCTAGTATTAAAATTTAAATCTCGGAAGTCGTTGATATTTAAATAAAGTAATCTAATTGAT
The DNA here is from genome assembly GCA_027564815.1 of Symmerus nobilis. Lineage (NCBI taxonomy): Eukaryota > Metazoa > Arthropoda > Insecta > Diptera > Mycetophilidae > Symmerus > Symmerus nobilis. The sequence continues at coordinate 8,618 of JANTOP010027537.1, read as the reverse complement.
ATATCAAAATGTTTAATATTATTTATACATATTAGTACCTATTTCCTATTTTACAGTTGTTATATTTATATATTGTACAATTCTCCTTCAACATTCATCGTCGACAATCGAGGATTTGATTATTCACGCTAATAGAAAGAAATTTATATATGATCTCTATACTCATATACATACATATTTTTTCAAAAATAATAAAAAACTCAGATTGGGTACACAGGACAGCCGAGCTACGACTTTTCAAATCCGAATGTTATAATTCAATTATAGGCTTACCGAGTCTCCGTTATTCCTGCTTACATGTCGAAAACTCTCTGATGAAAGTAGAAATTAATAACTAAACAACCTCAAATTATAAGAAATGTTCAATCTCTCATGTAGCACTAAAATTTTGATAATCCGACCTCCCAGTCGAGGATTATAAGTCCTAAAGTTCGATTTTAAGAGGAAAAAGTTGTTCGCGATATTTTCACCCTAGTAGTTTTTTGGAAACTCACGCCCCGCGAATGTGAGGGGACCACTGTGCATAGCTTATTAACATTAGATATTGCCACGTCAATGCTGAAAATTGTCATAAAATTAACAATTTGTTAGTCTCATTGAAAAATGTAATATATTGTAGAATCTAATTGATTGTTATTCTCATAGGAATCAGTAAAAATTAACGTTAAAAGCTGGCTTGTTAAACATGAAATCTTATATATTATTCAGAACAGACATGCTAATTATTTGAGAATATTAAATTTTACAAAATGAATTCAAAATTCCCTATAGTATGTAGTTATAAAGGGATATATATAATTACATCTGAGTTTTGTACATGTTCTTAAAAGGATTAAAAGTTTGGGTATAGTTTTGTTTGGTAATCATATGATGACAAACCTTTCATTTTCACGGGCATATTATTTTATGAATATCATTATATATAGTATACGTGAATTAAACCCTACCAGCTTGATATGCCGTATATCATCTACTCGGTTTAAATAATTTTGAGAATAGATATAATTAGTATAGTTTAATACTCTAATAAAGAGACCACGCTGTTTCAGTTAGGAAAAAGTTGTATCCTTGGAAAAAAATTAAAACCGTATAATGATTTCCATTTCCTTCAAGTTAAATATAAATCGTTTTAGAAATAGAATGTAGATACGTCTCTTTCCGTACAACGGTATTATATTTAAATAAGTTATTAACTGTGCATATATAGCAATACTTATATATGTTTATACCTACGGTATTTTATCCATACGTATAGTTTTGTTTAACGATACAATACACTATGGAATAAAATCAGGCTAGGCTACATCTAGAGATCTTGTACATCTACACCAGTACCCGAGGTCTAGAGCCTGTTATGTGAAATTGATAAAAGGTGAATCACCAAAAGGCTATTTACTTTTAGTAAAGAAATAATGCATATAAAAATTTGAAGATATAGAGGACGGGGCGAAGCGATGCACTTTTCTTCTTTCCCAACTTATTTCCCAATTTAAATCGAATTTCGAGTCATGACTGTTTTGACATGATAGGCGTAGCGCAACTTTTGATACTGAGGACACTATGGTGCCACCAACCCATAAAAAGTTATTTCCATTTTTCTATGCATCAAAATCTCGGGGCGATGCGATGCTGTTGGGGCCAAACCACGCACCATTTTCACTTTCGAGTCAATTTTCTCAAATATAAGTAACTAAACAAAAACCTTTCATTTAACTGTGTTTTTTTAAAAAGGACATGAAGAAATTAACTGAAAATATTAAAATTAAGGATATTAGGCAGTCGTAAAGTCGACTTTTATTTATTCCATTTTCGAAAGTATAACTACTTCCTAATATAAATCCCGTTACTCTTATGTTGTTCTGAATATTCTGAAAATTGTTGATTTGGTAGCAGAACAGGTGGACTCGAGATATATGTTAAACTTCAAAATTCTATATCTCAATTAAAAGAAGAAGAGCCAAAAAATGTATATTTCAATGAAAGTACTGGACAATAACAAGACAAAACATTTGTGGAAAAATTTAATATTCTCTGGGCACTAAAAACCAAATGCTATAATGTTTGGTTGGTTAGCTAAACATTTGAATTCCAAGCCATTAAATATGAAGGATGAAATGGCGCAACTAATGACAATGATTTTTGTCAATTCAGTGTCACCGCATCCGAGAAATCTCGGCTACGTCACTTCGCCGTACTCCCCAATTGATTAAAGGATGGAATATTTGACGGAAATTATTGAAATTAAATATCCTTATCTAACGTGGTTAGGCGATAGTAATTATCTAAAAATAATTTAATTGCTGAAATAAATTCAAGCATATTTCAAAAGTCTACGGATACTACAGCATACTAAAATATTCAAAAGTTCCAGGAATTTATTCCTAAAATCAAAAATACAAAGTTAGACATCATGAATCGTATTGCAGCCTTCAAAGTAGCCCAATAAGCAATAATCCATCTCGGCAAGCATTCATCCAGCTTTCAAACCACTTCTGGAACTCGGTTATTGGTATAGCCATCAGCTCAACTAGCGTTATTTATTTTTAGTTACGGTGCTATCAAAACGCCTCTACTGAAATTGTATTTTGACACGATTGAAAAAGTAAAAGTCGCACGGAGCTATATTATGTGAATTTGGAGTTTGTGTTGTTTTTGGTCAAAAATAAGATCACACAGATCCCTTATGGCCATAGTACATGGCATATAAATGGTTGCAATCGTTTGCAATCTGACGTCATTTGGACGTCACAATTCGTTCCATATGGTTGCACATTTGCAACACTACCCTGGTTGCAAATGCATTTGCGCCATTTTTGTGTGCCGTGTATACTAGGTTGCATATCATATTTCGGCAAATTCAATTACCTTTAATTTGATAAAGAATACTTTGCGATCGGCCAACTAGAACCGGAGATATCTCCAATTAAGGCACCGGTATCAGTTGCAAAGTGACACAAATCGATTTTTCGTTTTCACATTTTATTAAACTACACCTATTTATGAACATTTTAAGCCATTAAACATAAATTTTGGATAACCCTAAGTGGGTTAAAAAAATTATTAAAAAAGAGTCTGTGTACATTTTTAGCGACAATTATTTTTATCCAAGATGCACTCTTTCGTTAAAATTTTTAAATTCCAAAAATAATGATTGGAAATATGAAAATATTGTATGTTGTATATAATTTATATACGATAATTTCCATACTATTCCATGGTTAGTAATTAAGGTGTAAAACTACAATTTGGCACATACTTATATATGTTCTAGTCATTCCTCAGTACTACTACTTAATTGAAATTACATTTCATTATCATCAAATATTCATAGAATCATATATTCCAGAATAATAATGAAATGATAACAGTTCGTAATCAGCAAAATTGTAAAATTGATTACGCTTATAGGAGGGTCGTCGCATATTAAACACACATAAAAATACTAAACCTACTGCCTATTTATTTGAACCTCATGAATTTACATAAAGATGACTATAAAATTTTTGTAGTCCAGAGCGAAAATCTAACTGATCATTGTGCAGAAGACTAGTAAGGTAAAACATGATGATGAAGATTTGATGATTTGATCAAGAATCGTATCAAATTACAACATATCTAAAACGAGTTACTACTATGAAAATTGAAAATTTAAAATTCGAAAAAATCAGTATGTAATATATCAAATACTATGCATACATTTATAAGACGGATTCAATTAACAATGATAGATAACAACGCAATCCTTCCATAAAGTAACAATATAGCATCATAATTGCAGTATCAATACCAGTTACAAATGCTAGACAGTGCAAATCAATCTCAGCAAGATTTCTATCATATAATATAACAGTCTAGTTTATGTAAAATGTAAAATAGGAAAAGCGGAAATATGTTATAGTAGGAAATTTTATAATAATGCTCATTTACACAATTAATGGTTAAGTTCATAAATCATGTGTATATATTTGCATCATAGATAGATGATGGAAATCATAGAGAGAAGAATTGCCAAAAATTAGAAATTAAGGAAAAATTGATGTATCTTGTATTTTTCTTTACTTTCAAAGCTATTGATAACACTAAGGTACAAAACTAGAAAATTAAAAAAAATGGGACTAGACTGGGTGGTTTCTGATAATTAAGGGTCGCTGATCATAATGCAATCATTAGTTTTTGTCCTACACGTCAAATTTTTGAGAAAATTGAGTATAAATATGGTGATTTTTCAATGTATTTTTGCTCGCAATTCAATTTTGTTTTCGATATAATTTTTTCGATTGCGATTTCCATATACGCTACGAATTAGCCGTGTTCTAGGAGGCATACCTGTACATATATAAATGTATTTCTCGAATGAAATATGATTTAATTCTTGTTTATAAATATGTTTGAATTCACTTGATCAAAATTTAAAAGCTTTTTTTAAAAAAATTCAGTTTTTTGGAATCATTTTTTCCGAAATGTGACGTGTGGGAGAAAAACTAATGATTCCATCGTGTTCAGCATACAGACCCTAATTATCAAAATCCACCTAGTCTGTTCTAATTTTTTATAGTGCATAATGTTTTATAGGTATAAAAAAACTGTCAATGTCGGATGTTTATAGCTGTGCTGCACTGGTTTGAATTCGGTTCGAATCCAAACGAATCCTATCATTTAACATTATACTTATCGAGCAGATCGAAAAATATATTTCGTCGACATTCTCAATGAAATGTTCATGAATGAGTTTGGTTGAGAATCATCAAAACAGTCAACAAAATAAATAAGCTTTAACTGAGAAAAAATGAGCTTTAATATTTCTGTAGATGCGAATTTAATTAAAAGTCATATTTTTTAATTTTTGTTTAATGGCATGTCAAAATTTTATATTACATATTTGATATATTGAATAATAATTTCAATTCGCTATTTTTTGAAGACAAATATTAACTAAAATGAATTTTGTAACTATAATTCCATCATATATTGTGTAATAAAGAAAGTTAAATATTTTATTACTTGAATAATTGAAAATTAAAATTAAAGAAAGATTATTTCCAAGATCTTGACTATTTCGAGATTCTCATGAATTTTTCTCTCTTATAACTTATCCCTTATACAATCAACGAAATGTACCCAACAGTTATTGGCTTCGTTTCGATTTGAATCCAAATCCTATTAGAATGTATTGCAATTAATAGCTGTGCTACACTGGTTTTGATTCGAATCGAACTAAATAATAGTCTTACAACTTAGTTCATCTGTACCCAATAACTACAACTACAAACTACAAACTACATTTTGCTTTTGCAAAACCAGCATAAATTACATAAACTTGCAGACAACTTTTATGAGAATTAAAATAAAGTGTCAGAAAAATTGAGTAAATTACTAGTAGAGGAACGAAATTTCAGAAAACCATGCTACAGTGAGACACGTACAATAGGCTGGGTCGATGTAAATAATGTTTGTGTGAAAAATTTTAATATTTAAGATTTTGCTTTTCCGACAAGACGCAAAAGTTTCGAAATGAGAAAACTAAAATTCTGGCAATTTTTGTTTTTTAAATATATTTCGTTTCCGGGCTCCGCATCGATCTTGAAGTTTCGAGAATTTCCTAAAAAACGGAGAAAAGCTTTAATATCTCGGCTGCGACAATTAGAGAATTGTAGACAATTTAATTATACGGGTAAACAATAAGACTTGAAAATTGTGTGTAAGATCGTACACTGGAAAAAAAAATTCTGTCGCACTTAAACAGTATGATGTATTAGAGAGTTATAGAATATTAAATTCTATGATAAAAAACAATGATTTAAAATTTGTTTGTGAATTCATACACTGAAAAAATATTATTTAAAAAAAATTATTTCATTGAAGAAATGAAACGAAATATTGAGTAAATAATCTTGAATATTATTATTAATGAATTAATTAATAGATATTATTTATTCCAAATATTCATTGGGAAGGTATTGTCACTGACAGTTAATTTTTAGTATTTATCATATAGTTGAAGTGAAAAAGAAAATACTTTCTCTACTTCATCAAGTATGTCGAATTTTGTACCGAATAAAGTGTTTTTGCAAGGAGTTTTACTCCATTACTTCAATATGAAGCAAAGTGATCCCGAAAGTCATCGTATTTTAGAGGAAGTTTATGATGACCAAATTTTATTGAATTGATGAAAAAATTTTAAAAGAATAATAGACCCGGTTATTCAACGTAATAGTTATTTTGGCCACGCGGAAAACACCTTGTTAGCAATGCTAGTAGATGTAAAAAGCATATCCAGGAGGTAGCTTTGAGACGACTTACCAAGATGTTCCCTAATCTTGGTAATCTGAAAAAGTATGAATATAAAGATGCCTAGTCTATTAGTTTTACCAACATTTAAATTCAAATTCAATCTTTTAATAAATGGAATAGATGTAATTTATATAATAGATGGATTGCCATACCTATTGAGTTATTATCGATTGGCACAGTAATAATACTGTTACAAAACCAGTCATCCTTTTAAAATACGCCCTAAAGGAAAAAGAAAAAATGGTAATCGATACAAAAAATTCGAAAATTTTCCTTGCCACACTCAAGCCATGAAACGGGCAGTCAAATTGTTAGTGGAGACTGCGTTAAAGGTAACCTGGTAAGAAGGAGGAAATCGTGATAGTGTAATTCTAAATACGTTAATATCCCGTCAAAATATGTCGAAATGTGGCTCGAAACAAGATTTATTACTATTACATCAATAATTTGTTGGAATATAAAAAACTCACTATAATTTAAATTTGTAATAATAAACAAATCACTAGTTTTTTCTTAAAGCAGTACGTCTTTTATAATTAATTTTTTTCCCAGTGTGATTACTAAAAATTTTTTTAAATCATATTTATCTATCTTAGAATTTTTCTTCCTCTAACTTTCTAATATATTATACCATTCTAAAAAATGCTCCAACCGACTTATTTAGGTATATTTCTAAACCCGTCCTAAATCTGAAAAACTGCTGTGCAGCGGAAATTAATTTTTTTCCAGTACGATCTTACTGAAAATTTTCAAAGTTTTATTTTCCTACCTTAAAATTAAATTATCTACAACTTTTTACTACGGAATATATCTGTAAAATTTCTTGGAGACGAAATAATAAAGCCTCTTTCAATTTTTTAGGAAATTTTCGAAATTTCAAGTGCGATGCGGAGCCAGGAAACGAAATATTTAAAAAGAAAAAAATCGCCACAATTAAAAATTTTTAATTCGCAGTTTTTGCACCTTGTCGGAAAAGCAATATCTGAAATTTGCAAAATCGACCCATCCTAACGTACAACTTAAAATTAAAAATATTATTATATCACAGACAAGTTTTTTACCCAATTTTCCAATGGTAAGAACAAAAAATTGCTATACCTCGATAATTTTCGACTAGTTTCCGGAGGCCGGAATTATAAATATGAACTAGTAAACGCTTTCCATTTTGTTTGAAATACGACCATTATTAAATAAGAGACCAAATAAAACCGAACTTTCATAATAATATCAGTCATTTGCACGGTATGGCTGAATCACAGATCTAATTTGTAGCCAGATATCCCTTTACCATTCAACAATTTTCAACATAGGATTGGTCTATAAAAATATTTTTATTTTAAATTTATTTCATTCATTTCCCCAGAAAATTTAGTGATAAAGATAATTTTACTGAAAAATTATTTTATTTTCTTTCAAAACATAAAATTCCGAAATTCATCTAACCCTCAATAAGAAGAACAGTAGATAAAATGAGAATTATCCACCAACCGAGTTTTCCGATTTATTCACAAAAAAATATAAGAGTTCATTAAATTGTCTTTTTTTTCTAATATTGAGCGAAACTCAGCCCTTCTTGCGATTTTCACAAAATAATTTAGTGCCGTTTTATTGAGCCACTACCCTCTTTTTTATTATGTCAAGATGATTATATTGGGTGAAGCGAAATCTCATTCACTTAAAACACAAGCATACCGGTTAGTTTTTAACTAAGAGGTGTTTCAGAATAAAATTAGATAGTAAATTTTAAATTATCCTATAAAAAGAGCTTTGATTTTCGAGATAGGATGTGATGATAAAAAGTGATTATTTACGGTACAGTGTGCTATTCAAATATAGCAGCAACCAAAACTTATTTTCAATCTCATGCCATCACTGGAGATTTCTTAATATTAAATCAGTTTTTACTTCGCTACATAAAGAAATTGAAAATTATTCTTCTTTTGGGATTTGATACTAATGTTAACAACATACTATAGATTATTAGTAAGTATTTAAGCTTGTTATAATTGTTTAAATACTAGCATAATAATTTATTTTGTCACCAAGTTTAGTTTTGTGACGGATACTGTGAAGAAACATGAGAATAAAAATCAATAATTATTTTCCTAAATGGAAATCACATTTCATTAAAATTACTTTCATGGATATTTATTTTAATTAGTAAGTAGGGGAGTGTAACCGGTTGTGGAACACGACCGGTTGTGGGACAGTCGCCGTGTCGACTATATTTAAATAGTACTACCGAAGTCAAAAGTATGACCCCAAAAATAGCTGAAAAACGGCCTGTTTTTTAGCCCTCCCGATTGGTATCCCAATTGGGTCTGATC
>JANTOP010027526.1:0-12194 GCA_027564815.1 Symmerus nobilis | reverse complement strand
CCCCCCCCCCCCCCCCAAAATTTCTTTGCCCCCCCAAGAATTTCTTGAATTGGCGCCACTGATCACTTGACTATTTGAGAACAATCCTGCTTAATTAGATTTTTCATGTCCCGCAGATAATTTTTGGAAAAATAAATTTTTAATTAAAATCGGAGATTTTGCGAAAGATTCTCATTTCTTAAAAATCGATGTTTCAACCCTTACCAAAATTCGATGGTTGATTCGTTTTAAATTTCGAGATTTTAATTTGTTCATTTGATTGTTCGAGGACAATTCAGCGTAAATAGATTTTCCATGTCCCGAAGAAAATTCTTGGAAAATTCATTAATCAATTTCAAGCCAAATCAAAATCAATCGAAAGATATGTCTATTGTGAATAATTTGGAGTATTTTCTGGATTTTAGTTCTTTGGAAGAAGTAGGTTTCCTAGAAGGATCTTCTGAAGTGTACGGAAATAAAATAGCAATGAATTTCTAGAGCTGATATCTCCGGAACGAAGTTTGATATCCAGATGAAGTTCCAAGTATTTATAGACCCATTCTCATTCTATCTGATGAAATTAATATGAACCGAATTGCTTAGCAATTCCTCGAGATATCGATTTTAAGGACGACCCTTACATTTGAACCAAATTCTTTTTACATTTGAACTAGTCCCTTTAATGAATCCGAATCCGAATCGAATGGGATAGGGACCAACTGAATCTGTTGTCATAAACCAGACGTCCAATCCTTAAATACAAAAATAAAGGATCAGAAATGATTCGCTACACCCAGAAAATATCTGCCATGATTAGAAAAAATTTAATGGATGGGAATGATTAACAAAAGCCGGAAATAATCAGTAAAAGACGGATATTGTCGGAAAAAATCCTGAAAATTCTAATTTATTTTATTCAATTAAATTATTTGATTATAAATACATTAAATTATAATAATTATAATTATGTCGAAATTAAAGTAATAATTCCCTCTGCATGTCCGTACCATCCAAATGTTTTGTTATCCTTTCCTAAAATTCAAATTTTAATTAATAAGAAATTTGAAAGTTAAATATCTTCAACAATTTTCTCTCCTTTCTTCTTTCATAAACTATTCGATTAAAAAAAAATTACTTGATTATCCCTACAAGGACTGAATCCCCCATTACCTATTTTTTCCATTTCATCTACAGTAATTTAATGCCAGTCTTTACTATAATGGTTTATGATATTACTTTTACGCTGACTAGCTGTCCGATTTATTGTTTGTCATTACAAAAACAGTGGACCCTGTCAGATAAAAATTATTTCGCAACAAATAAAAAAGGACTTGTCTAGAAAAATGTCCTTTATGTCGGCCAAAGAACACGGCTACATGTATTTCGGATAAATAAATTCCCTGATGATGATGATTCCCTACCAAAAAGACAAATTACTTTATTACTTCGAGGAATATTATACAAAACCAGTTTCCCTAGTTTGTATCTTATCCTTTTTTTAGCTTTTAAGCCAAACCAAATATACTTCAAGTATAATTTGTTCATCATCTGTATTATTTTCGAAATGAGATATGAGAAATGCTGAATTGATATACTCGGATATTTTTAAATAAAAATCCTTATCTCGAGGAAACCCCCTTAGAAATAATAATATGAAATGGGAAATTGTAGAAAAGCATATTTTTCCACTGAATAAATTTTAAATTGTACCGGTCTGACTTTTCAATCCCAAATAAATGTGAGAAAGGAAATGGAAGAAAAAAGGGACTGATGATGGGTAAACACCGATCATTTCCCATTACTCATAATTAATAATTCAAAAACTGCATATGAAAGTTATGAAATTTGTAAAGGATAATGATAATAAATTTAAGAAAAAATATCTTTCATTTTAGATAAATCCTTTTGACTGTATGTTAATGTCCTTCCATACCTTTTTATGAAACCGGTAACGGTTATTTACCTTTATACCAAACGGATACTTTACAATAATAATATCTCCTAAAAGGTATGAAGAAATATTGCCTCGGCAGGGGGTGTTAAACTGGAATTCCTTTATTTATTTATCTTTTATGGGAAAACATATGATTATTATGCAATGGGATATCCATGAATGAAAACCCTTTATTTTTCGTCTATTATGATTTTGTATTTATATTAACATAAAATAAACATAATCAAAAACCGAAACCATCCCAGACAATGTGGCTGATATGTATGGAACATGACATAAGATGAATATTTACATCCCAAAATACCCTATGTGTAGGATTTTCTCATATATCTACTGTAATTAATTTTAAGGAGCTATTATTACAGTGAAAATCGACTATTACGGATGTTTTATTCAAAATGTAACAACTTTTTTAGGGAGTTTAGGAAAGCAGAAGGCTCAGAGCTCCCTTAAAATATAAACAAAATCGTAACCTCGGTTTTGAGAATTCTCCCGATCATTGATAGATATGTATATTGTATATGGTTCTTGAAGACTTATTTCCATCGACGTGGAGGAAACTTAGAGCTTTCTTTTAGCTTACAATGGATTGAGAAAGCTTTTAGCGAAAATTTCATATTTTATCGAGACTAAATTAGTCGAATAAAAATTAGTTTCCAAATTATATAAAATGAGATTTTAATTTTAAGCTTTCAGTGAGCTTTCAAGTTTTTTGAAGCTTTATTTTCGAAAAACTATAAATTTCGCAAAGGGTCCATTATCCGGATAAAAAATAGATTTTTAAACCAAAAAAATCAAATTCAAAACTTAAAGCTTTCGTTGCGCTTTTAATAGTTCGAATAAACTTTCGGCAAAAATTCCTTACTTGATTTAAATTTAATAAATCGGATAAATAGTAGATTCCAAATTATATAAAATGACATTTTAATTTTAAGCTTTCAATGAGCTTCTGAGATTTTTAAAGCTTTTTTTGGGAAAATTTAAAATCCCGTTAAAAGTTCGTTATCTGGATAGAAAATAGATTTATTAACGTAAAAAATAAAGTTTGAGACTTAGAGCTTTCGTCGTGCTTTTAATAGTTTGGATAAGCTTTCTGCGAAAACTCCTTCCTTGAATTAAATATAATCAATAAAATTAAAATTCGATTCAAATTGAAAAAAATTACATTTTAATTTTAAGCTTTCAATGAGCTTTCTTGTTTTTTGAAGCTTTATGTTCGAAAAAATTGAAATTTCGCATAGGGTCCATTATCTGGATAAAAATAGATTTCAAAACCAAAAAAATCAAATTTAAAACTTAAAGCTTTCGTTATGCTTTTAATAGTTTGGATAAGCTTTCTGCGAAAATTCCTTACTTGATTTAAATATAATCAATTGGATATAAATTAGTTTCCAAATATTATAAAATGATATTTAAATTTTTAGCTTTCAATGAGCTTTCGAGATTTTTGAAGCTTTATTTTGGAAAAAGTTGAAATTCGGCATAGAGTCCATTATCTCGATAAAAAATAGATTTTTAAACCAGAAAAATAAAATTTAAAACTAACTATACCTTTCTTCTCTCGACTTCTCGATTTTTGAAAAAATTTTTAAGGAATCCGAAAATTTGATGATACGAAATTAAAGTTAAGGGTGTATGTAGAGGATTGTGGAATAAACTTTAAAAAAAAATAACCCCCTGATTTTATAGCGGTCGGATACAAGGGGTATAACAGGAAAATGAGAAATTTTTAGAAAAACGCTTATAATTTTTCCGAAAAATTAATATTTCGAAATTTCTAAATGGATTCAAATAGGACATAATTTAGGTGATCTATTAGTACCATTAGGTTAGCTGGCCTCTTTGCAACTTATATTTTTAAAAAACCGTCAAAAGTCCAATTGTAAGAAATTCAAGATTTCGAATGAATGTTTTGAAATATTCTGATCTGATAGATCGACGGCAAATAAAAATAATTTTCTCAAAATAATCATGAGAAAAGGTATGCCCAACTTATTGCTAATCGTTTTGGGTTTATCTCAGACATGCCTGTGCAAAATATCCGGCTGCTAGACGAATTTTTCAAATTGCATATGGATCGAATTGTGGATCCTTTAAGAACATCTCTGCAAACATAAATATTTCCCGATTAAATATGCTTCGAAATAAGGTGTATCGAGGAAGCTAACCGACATAAATTAATGAAAAAGAAATCTCCTCGTAAATCCTTTTTTGGATTTGTTCTTAATGTGGAATAAAATTGCCGAATCAGTTGTTCCCTAGCCCATTTGGTTCGGAATTTAAAGCCCAGGAAATATAAATTTAGTTCGAATGTAAGAGTTGACCGTAAAATCGAAATCTCAGAAAATTCTCAAGCAATCCGGTCAAAATAATTTTTCTTGTATAGAAAAAGGGTGGATCTTTAATTATCTACAATCTCATATAGATATTTAACTTCGTTTACAAGATATTAGATTTAGAATTTGGCAGATTTATCATTTTGGTTCACTTTTATAAATCCTTCCAGAAAATCAATTTCTTCCAAACGACTAATATTTAGAAATAACCAGAAATCATTCCCAGAAAATCCATCCTCTGATTAATTGTTAGATGAATCCGAAATTCAGAGCCGTTCGGAAGTTACACGTCCTCTCTTCTGCTAGAAATTCATTGATTTTAGAACAGAGTCGGGGGATTCAATTTACTTCAAGAGGAAGGGGGTATAAATTCAAGATAATTTCTTGAAATCTTTCAGAAAACACTCATTCCGGTCCGATAAACCCACGACTTCTTCGATATCTAGGCCTCTGAAAACCTAAAATTCGGTACTTTAAAACGGGCCTCCATCAAGAGGTTGCCAGATCTTAAATCTCGTTCGTTGTTTTGCATTCTCCTTCCTAAACGTTGCTTCCTTGGGTCGATAATAAGAGATCACAGTCAGCTATATTATACTGTTAAGACGCGATTAAAACTCACTTAAATTGAGCTAAAATATTATCAAGAAATTTGACGAAAAATAATTGAAAATTTAATAAAAATCAGTTAAAAAACAAAAATGATCTAGAAATTATTCAATCTTTAAAAATCGATTTTTGAATAAATTTTTAAAAATATAACTTGTTAGACAACCCTTTAAATTTATTAGTTTATTAACTTCATTAGGTTATCCCCTAAATGAATTCTAACTAAAATTTAAAAAATTTAAATTTTTCTTGGAATTTATAGCCATTTTTTCAGAAGAAAAAAATTTATTTACTTTCGTCCTACTTAAACCCCCACCAAAATTCGGAGGTTTATTTTTCTCAAATTTTGAGAAATTACTTTGTTCATTATTTATTTGAAAATAATTCTGCGTAATTAGATTTTTTCCATCCGAAGGAAAATTTAATTAAAATTCAGTATTTGAACAAAGTGGCCCAAAAAAAAACCATGAAAATTGCAGGGAAATTGATCAGTAGCGTGCAGTCTAATCGAGGCCAATTTTTATTGGTGCAAATTACTAATAATTCCATCCTAATAAATTAAAATCAGTGAAATTGAAGATTTTCTGAAAAAACTTTTAAACAAATTCCAAAATCTCATCAAAAGCTTTTAATTAAAATATTATTTTATTCATTATGAAATCTATTTAATCTTTCGATAAATAAATTTAAATGAAATCGGAAAATTTTGCATAAATATTATATCTGCTTTCAATGAGCTTTTGAGATTTTTGAAGCATTTTTCGGGAAAAATTGAAATTTCGTTAAAGGAACGAATTTAAACAAAAAATAGATTTTTAAATGTAAAAAAGTAAGTTCAAAACATAACAAGCTTACGTTGCGCTTTTAATATTTTGGATAAGCTTTCTGCGAAAATTCCTTACTTGATTTAAATATAATCAATTGGATAAAAATTCGATTTCAAATTATATAAAATTACATTTTATTTTAAGCTTTCAATGAGCTTTCGAAATTTTTAAAGCTTTTTCCGGGAAAATTTGAAATTTCGTTAAGAAATTGTTATCTGGATAGAAAATTGATTTTAAGACGTAAAAATAAAGTTCGGAAATTAAAGCTTTCTGGGAGCTTTTAAGTTTTTGTAGAGCTTTTTCACGAAATGTTTAGTCTTGATATTTATGTATTTTTCCTCAACTAATTTATAAAAATTCTGCATCATTACATTTTCTCGGATCCGAAGAAAATTATCCGGAAATCCAAATCGCGATGTACGATATTCAAATTTCGTGTTGTAAGCCTGGACGAATTGATTTTTCTTAAATAAATTTTAATTTTTCCGAAATATTTTATTTTCCTATTTTTACCTAACTATCGACACAACTTTCTACGTTCTTACATTTATTGAAAGCTTTTTTAATAATTTTAGGGAATCTAGTGATCATCTGATATTTTTCTGTAGATATCTATCTAATCAACGGAATTTATTTCAATTTTGAGAAGATTGAAAATTCCTTAAGATAAATTATTCAAGATAGATTATGTTTTTATAAAATAACACATCTACGAGCGTCCTGTTAAATATTTCAGGATTAAAAAGTTTGAAAACCATCGACAGACCTGAAAGTATTTTTTAGTGAATATAAATTCACTTACTGGATGAAAGGCGGTATGATTCGTTAATTTTATATGGGTTACTCTAATTCTATAGAATCCATATGAATCCATGGCTAATTAAGCTTTAATACAGAGATATGAAATGAAAGGTATTGTACACAGAATAAAAAATGAGCATTATTGTGGAAAATTTTGAAAAATAAAACATTCCTTTTTTTCCTGCATATGGCTTTACATCCGTTTACATCCTTTCAAATTCAATGTTTTATATGCTCTCATTTTTAAATAATAATACCATAGTGGAACATGAACTTGATTGTGGGCTTTTGAAATGAAAGCTACACCGTAACCCATTTTAATATTTATGTACATTTATTCAGAATAAAAATGAATTCAATTTACAGAGAGTTCAGAGTTATAAACCAAAATAAAAAAACAATAGCTGGCCATTTGTCCGTTTTTTTACCCATTAAAGGATTCGAATAAAATTTAATAATTTCCTCCAGATTATTTCATATTTATTAATGAGCTTTTCATATCTGAACAATAGAAGAATACAGATAAAGTCTCTCCATTATGTTCCTAATTAAATATATATACGAAAAATCCATTCTGGCTAGTCAATCTTAATGCAAGTTTTCCCCGGAAAAAGAAGTGTGATTGGAAATCCTATCTAATCTATATACTTCATATATTGTGAATCGAAAATTGCAATATCCTAAAAGCACTAAATAAATTTCCGTCTAATTATTATCCCATAAACCGGAAAAACTTTTTCCAATTCCCAGATAGAGAAGAAAATGGGATTACATTTGATATCATATTTATTCCCATTCTATTTAACAATGTAAAATATCCCCTGGGATCCATCAACATCCTCCTCAATTGATAGTATTTTTTTCCATCCTTTTTTTTTTTGGGGATATCCAAAAATATTATACCAATTTGTTTCGAATCGATCACCGAAAATGTGATTAACTTTTCGATTAAAAGACACATTGTTTTCGTACCGTAACTATCACCCCCATTACGCATTGTTTGTTAACCTACCCGGTAAAATGCATAAGTTTGGTTTGGGGGATCCATTTTACCGGGGGTAAAACTCAATCAGGCAACTCATTTTATGGATAATTAATGTATCAGTATCTATGTTCCGGGATGTACAGCAGGAAAGTTTCATTTAATGATGATAAAATATTATTTTAGTTTTCAGGGAGAGAGATACAGAAAAAAAAATAAATAACCATTTATATTTAATGAGTTTTAGTTTTAGAAAAATCTCCTGTATTCCTTTCTAAATCCTTTTTAACGGATTTGCATGCATAAAATAAATTTCAGACCGGCCGTATACCTCACATAGACACCATAGATGCGCTTTATCGTACAGGATATTGTCGTGCGAATAAAGGAACATCTAAAAGCACTATTAAAAGGAAATCTAATAATCGACTCTAAATAAATGGATTTTAAGCCAATATTACAGGGGTGGATAATAATATTTATTTCGTTTTTTTTTTCCTCATCCCTTTTTAAGTGGGAAACTTTTTCCGTATACATTTAAATTCACCCAACAAATATAAATGGATGGATGGCGTATATCGGAATTTATCTGTACGATAT
Organism: Symmerus nobilis; assembly: GCA_027564815.1. NCBI lineage: Eukaryota > Metazoa > Arthropoda > Insecta > Diptera > Mycetophilidae > Symmerus > Symmerus nobilis. Next base: position 4,109 of record JANTOP010027526.1, on the reverse strand, counting down.
GGAAATTAGGGTGTAATGTTGAAAGAAAATCAGGGAAATATTAAAACTCTAATAAAGGGATATTTTTGTATTATTAAATTTGTCAGGCGATATTTGGGGCAATATGTATAAAATTATATCAAAGCTTTCTGTTAACCTTTAAATTTTCGCAGAGCTTTTTTATGAAAATGTCATATTTTATTAATCGGATAGGAAATACATTTTAAAATGTATAAAATGAAATTTTAATCCAAAGCTTTCGGTGAGCTTTGAAAATTTTTCCAATTTTTTTAAAAAAATGTTGTTTAAAATAAATTAATCGGATAGAAAGAGACTTGAATATATAAAAAATTATATCAGAAACTTAAAGCTTTCTGCAAGCTTTTAATTTCTCGCTGAGCTTTTTTTAAAAAAATTTCGGATTGCATTAATTAGGTAGAAAATAGATTTTAAACTGAATAAAATAAAATTTTAGTTCAAAGCTTTCGGTGAGCTTTGAAGATTTTTGCAACTTTTTTTTATCAAAAATATAATTTTTATTCAAAATAAATTAATCGTTCTATCCGTTATAGACTTGAATACGTATAAAATTATATCAGAAGCTTAAAGCTTTCCGTAAGCTTTTATTTTCTCGACGAGCTTTTTTACGAAAATTTCACATTTCGTTAAGCGGGTAGAAAATAGGTTTTAAAATGAATGAAATAAAATTTAAGTGTAAGCTTTCGGTGAGCTTTGAAGATTTTTACAGTTTTTTTTAAAAAAATAATGATTTTTGTTCATAATAAATTAATGGGATAGAAAGAAACTTGAATATGCATTAAATTATATCAGGAACTTAAAGCTTTCTGTTAGCTTTTTTTACAACAATTTCAGATATCAGTATTGGGATAGAATAGAGATTTGAAAATGAGTAAAATAAATGCATGATGAGAATCTGTATCTCCAGAATGGCTAGGAATTTCGGATTTATTTTGCAACCAATCGAAAGATTGGTTCTTTGAAAGACGTTTCAACTTATCGCTAGATATTAATCATTTGGGAGACATAGGTCTTTTGGAAGGATTTTTAGAAGTCTACCAAAATAATAATTTAATATTTCCAGATCGAAAATCTATAGCTAATTAGCTTAACTATAACAATAAATATTTATTAATTTTAACTCAATAATGTATTTATTTTAATTTCAATAAATTTAAATTTAATTATTTCGCATCCATATAAAGTTAAAATATTAAAATGAAATTCGAGAGATGAGAATCTATCTTTCTATTTCTAATTTTCAGTAAGTTTATAAAAAATTACGTAATCGTAATATTAAAATTATGATTTTAAATTGAATTGAATTTAAAAATTAAAAATATAAATTCATTTAAATTTAGCCCAGAATTAAATTTAAAAACAGGAGAAATGCCTAGAAATTATAGATTTATTTTTTATATATTTAAGATTGATTTATGTATTGATTTTATTAATTTTAAATATATTATCCTTATCACGATTTAATATTTTTTTAATTTAATAGGTAAGTTTATTAGAAGGAATTATTAATTTAAGGCAATTTAATAAAGTCAGAAGTATATTTCTGAGACGAAAAACGTTACGTTGAAATTTTCCATACAGACCAATTTACTAAATTTATAAATATTAACCTTAAGGATTAAAATTAAGGAGATAATAAGTCATAAAAATTTAAAAGGAAAAATAAAATAAATAATTAAATTAAAAAATTGTTTTATTCGACCACCCTCATCCTGTTAGATTTACGAATTTTCTAACCGTTCGGGAATCGAGAAAAATAAATGTTTTTCATCGCGAAAATGAAAATTTTAAAATCACATCTCCATTTTCGTTCAGGATTTTTTTTGAATTTTCTTTTACAGGAAATTTTTTAAAACACATTTTTTCCTACATGAAATAAAAAAAAATTTTGCTGGAAATTTTTTCTACAGGAAATTTGTAAAAGTGATATTTCTACAGGAAACTTTTAAAAAAACATATTTTACGACGGAACTTAAAAAAAATTCTACAGGAAATTTCTTTTCTACAGGTTTGTTGAAGCAAATTTTTTCTACAGGATTTTTTTAAATTATTCTTCTAAAGAATTTATTTTTTTTTAATTTCTCTGCAGGAATTTTTTTCTACATGAATTTTTTTCTACAGAATTTTTTGTTATTTTTTTTCTACAGGAAACTTCTTTTCTGGAGGAAAACTGCAGGAAATTTATAAACGTAATTTTTCTACTACCCTGAAGGGTACGCGAAAAAATATTATTAGTGTAAATTTCTGAAGTAGTTGGGTATATCGGGAAAAGTCCGAAAAGCTGGATAGGTGAATAAAAGTAGAGGAAAAATTAAATAAAGTTAGGAAAAGTAGAGGAAATTATACCAAACTATTTCCAGAATTTTCTTAATTTGATCCGCCAATTTGTGTCACTTTAAATGACTTCTACCGGATTTTTTTACTTTACCGAAGTTAGATTTTCGATTCCGATAATTCGATTTTAATGAAGGATTTTCGAATTATCAAGAACCTGTCCCTACCGTCTTTTCATTCTACCGACTTATATTTAAAGGTTTTCCTACCTATACCCGACTTTTCTAGACCACAGATAAATTTGTGAGATTTTCAGAACTTTTGAAGCTTTTTTTCGAAATTTTCTCCCAATAATTAATTAAAAATGTGAAAAATTAAAAAATTGGAAGAAATTTGTACATTTATACATTGAAATTTAAAATTGTCTGAATAGAGCTCGATGAAACTTCCAACATCCAATCGAAAGCTTTTAATTAAAATATTATTTTATTCATGATCAAATATATTTTATCTCCTAATAAATTTGAACTTAAATATAGATTTAAATGAAATCGTGAAACTTTCATCTCTAAAAAGCTCTTTAGAAAATTAAAATCTCTATGAAAGCTTCAATTCATTGGCGAATTATCATGATGGCCTTTCATAATCCTTGTTTGCCCATTCTTAAAAATTCATCTAATATCATGAAATATTGAATAAATATCATTGAGCTTTCAATGAGCTTTTGAGATTTTTGAAGCATTTTTTTTTTTTTTGGAAAATTTGAAGTTTCGTGAGTAGACCGATTTGAATATGTCCGCATGGATTCAAATAGAAGATAATTTAGGTGATCCATCAATAACTTATATGCAGGGGGTTCTCTCACAACTTATATTTTTAAAATCCTGCCATAATTCGAATCGTACAAAATTCAATAAAATCGATCGATTTTTGTATCAAATTTTGCTAGGAATTTTTAAAATAAAAAGTTCTTAAAATTCATTGTAATTTATAAAAAAAATGTATGAAGAAAATCGACGAATTTTCCAAGCTCACAATTAGCTCAATTAATTTTTTAATCCTGAAAGTAATTTCATAGGTCATAAGCAGGCTAGGAAAAAAATTGCTAAATTGAATGAAAATTACTATTAAAAATTACGATCAAATTAGAGCTTACAAATAATGTATATTAGAAACATATAAATTTTTGGAAATTTATGTCATAGTTAGTTTAATTAGTTATAAAAATTTACAAGAAATTCAGTTTATTAAAAATATTTTTAATTGGAAATGGAAAATTTAGGGAGAAGAACTTCAGTTTAGCGTGTTGTTAATCGTTACATTTCAAAATTTTAATAAAAATTCCGCCCAATTTGGCTGAATTAATTTTTCCTTGATCGCCGAAGAGGTAAATTAAAAAGTAATTTCCGGGCTTTGAGACTAAAAATCATCTAAGTCAATTGCGAGCTATTTTTTTTTTAAAAAGAATTGATTATATTCCGATATATCACCTTGTTAATCACGATCAATTTTTAATTTAAAAATTTTGTTAAGAAAATTTTCCTCAGTTTGACTGAATTAATTTTTCCTGAATAGCTGAAGAGCTAAATTAAAAAGTAATATCCGGGTTTTGAGATTAAAAATCATTTTAGTAAATTATGAGCCTTTAAAAAAATTGATTATTTTTCGATATATATCTTTGTTAGCCGCGAGATAAAATTTTAAATTAAAAATTTTATTAAGATAATTTCGTCCAATTTAGCCAAATTTATTTTTCCTGTATAGCCGAAGAGCTAAATTTAAAAGTAATTTCCCGGTTTTGAGATTAAAAATCAATT
>JANTOP010027515.1:0-12194 GCA_027564815.1 Symmerus nobilis | reverse complement strand
TTCTAACTGTATATAACCCCTTAAATTTTATTGATGTCTCTTACATTCGTGCCAGAGAATACACCGGTTGAAGTCAATCAAACTCGATATTAATAATTTGTTGAATTTCAAAGTTATGGTTGCATAATGTGGCGTTTGATATGTTCGAGTAAGGTAAAGTTTTAAGTTGAATGTGCCTTTGATTATACCAATCAATTATTGATAATCCGAAACGTTCAAAAAACTTGATTTGGTTGACAAACGTTCCGCTGTTGTGTTATGGGTTGTTGTTACTATGTTGTGGTTTATTGAATATTAGCAATTATTATTTTATATTTTATATGGAATTCTGTATTCAAGCAAATTAGAAAATTACCGATAGTACCGGTAAATTAAAAAAAAATACCGGTAATGAAATGGGCCGGTAAACCGGTAAACCGGTTAACCGTTTACCGGTGATGCAGCCCCTAGATATGACTATCGAAATGCCGTCATTTCATGTTATAGGATAAGCGTGTACCCGGTTGTGGGTATGCTGTATGATCGCGATATTTGTGCAATGGCATAGATATAAATATATGAATCGAAAATCCATTGTAGAATCTTAACGTTTCAGGCTCGAATATTGACATAAGTGTTGTAATAAAGCCAAGTTTTTTAATTTCCTTGTTTTTGTGATTTTTAAAACAAATTTTCATAATGCTGTCACCAAACAAGACAGCAGCACCAAAAAATCCATGTTTCATCCAAATAATCATAGCGATCAGATGGGTTATTTTCGAAAAAAATTTACGGTTCACTGCACGCACATATACAATCTGTCGAAGTGAAATTTAATTTTCGCCACCTGCAGATTGTGTTAAAACGCTTTCCTCGCCACAAGACGACTCATCTGAATCTGAGGATGCTGATTTCTGCATCATTTGTGTGGAAAAGATGCCCCATCAACTCACCAGGCACAATTGGTTCATCCTGTATATATACATACATATAATATATACACTACACACTAAATTAGTTAAATCTAAGCGACATTATTTCCCAAACTCCGAAAATCTGTAGCGTTTATTTTAATTATATTTCTCCCTTTTGCATTTCAGGTCTCTCTGCCGAGCTATATTATGTCCGCGAAGGCCAAGTGAACGAATACGCCTTACATTTTGTCGTTCCGGTTCCAGCAAACGTACGCGAAATAGCATTTACATGGCAAAGTTTAGCCGGCCGTACATTACCATACAACATAAATATTGTAACATCGGATCCAACAGTTCTACCCCGGCCGGCAATGAATATTTCACGAACCGGTAACATTCCCATGGAAGTGGAAACATTTTCAATTGCAATGAAATGTTCCGGTATGCATCCGGCCGAAGTTGAAGTGACAATAACGATTGAGATAACATTAAATCGGGCAACGAATAATGTAACCGAATTGGTGTTCAGACGGAAAAAAATTTGTTTGATGAGCGAACCGGAAGAGAATTCAATTCTCGATGATCCGATACTGCTTGAAACAATAGCAGCGCCACCTAGTGGTGTTGTAACGCTGATTGTTGGTAGTTGCTTGACACTCATTTTTGTTGCTATCTTAATTTCAATAGCATATTGTGCCCGAGGACCATCTAAACGTAATGTTACGCATCATGGTCAACCTCTATGCACGTCCAGTTTCCAACGGCTCCAAACTCACCCACCGTCTGGTCCGCCTTCTATTGTGTTCCCACCAGCTCCAACATCAACCTTACCGAGACATAGTGGGGGAGCGCGCACTGCTACAACATTCGTTGAATATTCCGAACCGGAAGAGTTACATCGACGTATTGCTGAATTAACAGTTCAACGTTGTCGTGTACGATTATCAAGCCTATTGCAAGAAGGAACTTTTGGTCGAGTATATCGCGGAACGTATAACGATTGTCAGGAAGTTTTTGTTAAAACAGTTGCCCAACATGCCAGTCAAATGCAGGTTTCGTTATTGCTTCAAGAAGGAATGAGCCTGTACGGTGCTTCTCACATTGGTATTCTATCTGTTTTGGGCGTGTCAATCGATGATCATACAACGCCATTCCTTTTGTATCCGGCACCGGATGGTACGAGAAATTTAAAATTATTTCTTCAGGAACCGGTTTCCAGATCGCTGACAACCATCCAAATTGTCATGATGTCAACACAACTAGCATCTGCTGTCGGTCATTTACATAGTCATGGCGTTATTCATAAAGATATAGCGGCTAGAAATTGTGTGTAAGTATATCATCTACGGAACTTCAGCTCTGATTTATTAATTGATATTATTAATTTTTTTTTTGCTTCCATTTCTAGAATCGATGAACAGTTACGTGTAAAATTAGCTGATAATTCTTTGGCTCGTGATTTATTTGCTAGTGATTACAATTGTTTGGGTGACAGTGAGAATCGTCCGATTAAGTGGCTGTCGCTGGAAGTGTTACAACAGAAAATATTCACTGAGGCATCGGATACCTGGGCGTTTGGTGTACTGATGTGGGAATTGTGTACGTTGGCCCGCCAACCGTATCAGGAGGTGGTGGATGATGAAATGGAACAATTTTTACGGGATGGTTATCGATTGGCACAGCCAATTAATTGTCCAGACGAATTGTGAGTTTAAAGTATTCAGTTAGCTACATTTTAATTTAAATGGCTGGGATTTCGGAAGGGATTATTTTATTTAACCAGTGTAACAACACGTAGGATTTTTTAGGCTCTACAGGTGCAAGCAATACTTGTCTAGTGGCGTTCCCCAATCTCATAATTATACACTAGGTAAAAGTTGCACAAAATTCCACGACTTTTGCGATGACCTAGTTTCGACGACTCTAGTTTGTCAAAATCAAAAAATGATTTTTGAACGTTTCTATTTTACTTTTAGTCCATCTTATACTGGATATTTAACAATCTCTCGTAATTTTATTTTCAAATTAGCCATAATATATTATAGGAAGCATACAAGTATGTCGTCGGCAAAACAAGTATCGCCTAGGTAGTTTTCGATAATCCACTTACCATTTAACTTTTATTTATTTCACCACAGTATTACATCACAGACAGTAAATCAGTGGTGGTAGGGTTTTCACACTGACCTAACGTATATTTGCTACTATGTAAAACCTGCGACTAATGTTCTGTAGGTTAATTACAAGTAATGGGGAATATCTGTTTCATATTATTTCATTCTGTGCGGATTGAACTCAAGAGTTGTAGTTTAAAAATGTAGTTTTTTGATTTGGGTTAAGCGAACGAGACGAGAATAAGGTGGAGTAATAGGAAGAAATCGTCTAAATAACATGGAAATACTTATAGAGAGAATAAATGTTGATATAAGAAGAACAATAATATAATATTTCTAATATTTATCATAATTAAATTATAATATTTTTCGTTTTAGATTTGCCATAATGGCCTATTGTTGGGCTCTATCACCAATGGAACGGCCAACATTTGGACAATTACAAATTTGTTTACAAGACTTTTATTCACAATTAACGAGATACGTATAAGAAAATAACAATTTTGAAAATTTTAACTGTTATATAACCGTTATTCGAGCAGTTTCATATATATATAAGAGTAGGATACTTTTGAAGTCAAATTGTAGAACGGATATAGAATTTTGATGTTTTAATTTATTTTTTATAATAAAAATTTCAAAAGGAACAGTCATTAAAACAGCCGCAACACGTAGACAAAATATTTATATGAATATTTAGCACATTCAGTATTATATAACCGATCGTTGTAAATGTTTATTGGACGAATAAGAAACTTAAGAAAATAAATATTCGTAGCAAATTTATGTCGAATAACCGAATAATCGAATATTAAAGTTCGTAGAATATTTCATCACTGTCTAATTCATCCTTAACATATTTTAAAATTATACTTGAATTCTCTATTAATATACAATTAATAAGGTGATGATAGTCAGTTAGCCTTTTAACCCTTTAAGGAACCTCAATACTGTAAGAAACTGAAATATGAATGTCATATTAATGTTAACACATGCCAATTGTAAGTTCCAGGAATAGCTGACTATTGGTGAGGTATGAAAAGCCGGTCTCTATCGCACCACGTAGGGATTTTTTTTAATTTTTGCCTCCTTCTATTTTGTTTATGAACGATTTAATTTTGCCGACAAATTTTTAAAAACATGCATGGTCCGCCATTTTGTTAATTTTTGAGACATCGACTTTCCACACGTGTTATGATAGAGACTGACTTTTCGTACAATTTATAAGTTAACCCATCCAATTCGTATGTATAGTTTTTTTTAAAGCTGTAAACCGCGTAAGAAATGTAGTTTTGAGAAAAACGAGTGTAAGGTTTTAGGGATGGATAATTATATATAAAAACGAAATTTATGAACTCAGCAATAGTCAGCTATTCCTATAACATACAATAGATTTTTGAGATAAAAATTTCGGATTCTTAGAGTGTGTGGTACCTTAAGGATCGACTCACATGTATACAAGATTCTTTTCAAGAAATTGGTTTTGTAACCGTAACTAATAATAATTTTCATACTGATATTTTTTAAGTTTATTTCTTAAGACATATCAAATGAAACCTGTACATTAAGGAAACTACCACTACTGATACGTACATTATGTAGATCTGAACTGTTATGTCGATTCTCACCGAGTAGCTCAAATTTTGTTCGTCTCGTAAAAATTCATTTTAACTCTTCCATTTTGAATGATAATAATTTGTGTTTGTTATTTTATGGCTTTGTAGTTCGTGCTACATTAACTACGTGGTATCAATTAAGTTTTATTGCGCCTGTTATGTACATAATATGTTAAAATACATTTGATTTATACACGTTTGAATAATTTGAAAATTGATTGGTTAATAACAAAAACGACCTTTTAGAAAAAAAGAGATGAGGAAGCTGAAAAAACTTATTTCTTAATATCTTATCACTAAGCTTAAGGTTAATTAAGGTATAATTTTGAAAGAGTTTCTTCTGCAATCTACATCGGACCTTTAAGTTTAATTTGGCCTGATCAGATTTTCCGATTCGTTATTCAAATTGTCCGAGGAACTTAAGTCGCGTAAAGAAACTTTTTACGTTTTATTTTATCTTTTTTCGACTTCTTTGACTTCTCCGTTCCAGAAGCGTTGTTCTGTACGTTTCCTAAAGATTATCTCAAGGAACTTGGTTTCTTAATGAATCGTCGATGAAACCTTATCGACTCTTGACGAATTTTATAATTCGTCGAAATTTTATTAAAATAAATTTCAGATATCTGAAATATTCATAGATAATGAACCAGAAGAGTTAATCGAACCGCGAGAGCGCATCGGTGAAACCAATAAAGTGATGCGACCAGTGAGGGTACGGCATAAAACAGCATGCGGCGTACTATCCTGTCACTAAGAATCAATCGAAAGTAGACGACGAAAGCAAAAGCAAAAAAATGTAGAAAGCAAGTTTTTTCCAACGTTAACGGTTATAATTAAAACCTTTTCACATCCTTAATTCAATTTTTCACAAGGCTAAATGGGAAATAAAATATTTTAAATTCGACAAAGGTTGTTTTTGTTGGAAACTGATTTGTTGCCAAAGGTCGTTTTTAAGAATAGCCATGTTGGTTTGATTAAAACTCAGATATAAAAGCAATAAAACCTTACTCTATTTGTATTTTAGTCCATTTCTCAGGACTAGGGCCTTGTATAATATTATTGTTCACATTTGCATTGTCATAATTGTGAGTTTTATTGCAGCCCAATAGAATGTGCTGTTATCAGAAAAGTCGTTTTTCTTGACAAAAATTGTTTTTGTTATTAACCCCTCTATTTTTTAAATTGGATTGCCAGTTATGACAATTCTTGTAACAATTTCAATTTTTTTCATTGAGACCTATCGACAAAATTGAGGTACCCTATGTCAGAAACGACATGCTGTTATCCCAACCTCAAACTGAATACTCCTGTTTATTTTTGTTTAATTACAAAGAACAAAACCAATTTAGTAAAACTCTTGTTCGAAGAGTAGCGTACTTAAATTAATAATTCATAATAATAGAAAAATAATATTTTTGAATATAATATTGTATACCATTAAGACTGGACGAGTAATATTCACAAAATCCATGAATAATTTACCAGTTTAATTCGCAAATTAGAAAAATCAATCGAAAAATAGAATAAAAAACTGTGCCAAATATAGTCACTTAGGAAAATTATTTCTATTTAATATGAAAATAAATTTAAATTGTAAAATTAAATCGATTGACGATTTTCTTTATTATCATTTTACAATATTTATTTCCTATTGATTTTCCTTGTATTTTTTACATTAAAATTAAATTGAATTGTAAATATTGAAATTAGTTTAGGATAGATTTTATGTTATTATTATTTTAATTAAACTTGTAATTTATTTGATTTGTAAATATTAAGTATATAAATGAGCCGTATATTTAAAATTAAATTTAATATGTATAAAAAATTAAACTAAAACAATAAAATAATAAAATAATGAATGTTTAAAAACTCGGTTTGTAATAACCGAGAAAAATATTGTACAGAAAAATTGAAATTTAATCCTGAGACATTGAAATGAAATTAAATAAAAATTAATCAAAAATTGAACATTTAATTGGTCGTTTAATTAAATTAAATTAGGATTATGGAGATTTTTTCTTATATAATTTTCAATCTATCGACTATCCATAATATTATATCCTACAAAACTTGATATAACTTGATGGGAACCTTGAGATAGGAACCTTACATATTATATAAGTGGCGGATCAAAGATTTATTTCCTAACCATTTATTAATAGAAGATATTGTAAATTAAATCTCTATTAATTGAATTTTAAACCCATATATTATTTTTACGAACATTGTTTTTAATCAAATATTAATCGATCAGTTATTGGTTCTATCAGATATGGATATGGAAGTTGATTTATTATTTTCAAAATTATGAAACCATAATAATTTAAATAACTTATTATATTAATATTTGGTTTCTTGGTAACGCATATCGGTGGACTTTGTGGCGTGTCTATTTGTCCGCATCAATTTGTTATAATTAAGCCAATCAATTATAGTTAAATCCACGAATATTTTAACAATTACCAGATAACCAACTAAATTGATTGACCTTATTTCAAAATAAAATTATAAACAAAATAAATGAAAGTAAGGGATTTATACTTGGGTTCGATCTTGAATCTCGTAAAGATTCGATAAGATATTGTTTTCAATTAATTTCATATTGTTAGACGAAAATAACGTTTCATCTAAGAAGAGTAACAATGAATAATTAAAATAAATAAAACAATTATCTATAATTATTATCATTCCGTGACCGGGTAGGACCTGCCTGAAACCCTGAAACCGCCTCTGAAACCTTCTATAGTTCATATTTCCACTAATTAATTACAATTAGTAAATAGTACTTAAGCTATTTGGTGACATCTGTGTAATACACAGTAAATTAATCATTCGCATGATGCTGCAATCAAAATAAGCATCGGTATGATATGAACGGTTGAGAGAAGGGGGTCCTTGGCGGCCTGGTAGTCTAAAAGTATAGGGCGTCTGAAACAAGAACTTACTTTTTCTCAATTTTCAGAGGCGGTAAATTATTCCTGATCACATTATATTTGCGTTAAATAATCTCTACTCGTTTAAAGTAATGTCCCCATTAATGTGATTTTCAATATGGGGACATGAAACCTTCTACAGTTCATATTTCCACTAATTAATTACGATTAGTAAATAGTATAAATAAAAATGTTTTAAGGAGGTAGGATACCTAAAATGAAAAAAAATAGATTTTTTTTGCTTTAGATTATTATTTTACACTCATTTCTGCTCAGAACTGTCCAAACCGCAATGCTCTACTATTAATAGGAGTGTTCAAAATATGAGGACAAAGTTGGGTATGTCGATGATGTTTTAAGTGTAACTTTTTTAGTTTTTTGCTTCTCCTGAAAAGTAATATTTTTTTACTTTAGGTACCTCTTTCTCAGTAAATACAAGACATATCAACCCAATTTTTTTTTGTTTTAAAGGTGGTACAATTTTTTGTCGTTTGTCTGTCCAGTTTTTCAAAATTCCCTTCAGATTTTAAAATATTTTAAACCGAATCATACGGAAAAAAAAATTTCAACATGCTATAAAATCCGTAATTTTTTTTTTTAAAATCCTCCAGATAAACTTCTTATTTTATAGCCAAAATAGAGCCTGCAAAATTTGAAGAAAATCGGTTGAGTAGTTTTAGAGAAAAGGTACCTCGATTTTGCATGAAAAATAGACAGGTCAACTACCCCCTTAAACAGTTCTAATCAGAAGATGAATCTGAAGCAAAAAAAAATTGGTCCAACGTTGTTTGCTTGGCTTTGCTTTCTGCTTCTTTTTTCAAATTTTTATTTTTTTGGCCGTATAACGAAATATTTTGGGCCGTAAATCGAAACAGTGCCATAATTCAAGAAGGCCGTTATAACGAAAAGCCGTATAACGAGGAGCCGTATAGCGAGGTATGGGTGTACGTACATCCACAAAAATAACACTATTTAATTTTATTTAATTAAAATTTAATTAACATTTATATATTATTAACACACACAAGTAACAGTGCAACTAACTTTGTCTAGTAAATTGTTACTATACGTGGTAGCACGCATGTTGAGCTAGCTATAGTTTAACATTGGTCTATTTCATCTGATGAAATTTATCGCTAATATATTAAGTGTATTCAAAAGAAAAACGATACTCATAAAGTCTTGCCCCAAAGTAAAAAAGTCGGAGCCCAAAAGTTATTTTCCCAAAAGCCCAAAATTCACTACAATTTCAATCAGTTCCAGGCAAAATTTGTTTCTCACTGTCTGTGATAGTTTTATAATCAAATTGAATATGATACTTCGTTTTGGGCCGATATTTTTTAACGCATTATAATTATACTTTGCATATAATAATTAATTCGTAATACCTAGGTATGCTTCTGTTAACTTGAATAATAAAATATATCCCCAAAAAAACATCTGCATTGAGGAGCAACTAAATGTAAAAAAGAAATAGAACATTTTAATTCTCTTGTTATTCGTAATTTAAGTGAATTGCAAAATCATCAATCGATTTCTGGGTAATTTGGCAAAGAGGCTAAGCGAATGATTTTTACAATATTAATATTGTAATGGGTTCAAATCTGGTTTCTTATAATGCATAATAAATTTTTTCAGAAATTTTCAAATTTCTTTTTCTTGCTTTCAAGTACTTGTGTTTAGCTCAGAAGAAGAAGAAAAATTTTAAGATCAGTAGATATTTCTTGCATTCCTTTCCTGAATTTCAACAAATTAGAATTCCTTTCTTGAATTTCAACAAATTGGAATGAAATCCAGTAAATACTATTTTCTGTATATGCCTAAAGGTAAGTAAACTGTGATTACATAAAATAAATATATACTCGTAGTATACCATGGCCAAATAAATAGGGAGATTTCAAAGCGTATAAGTAATTAATAGTCATTCTTATCTTTATATCGAAAGAATGATTGCGATTAGCTGATCTAGATACACAGTATCTCACACATCATGATTAAGAAATATAATTAAATAACCAATGTTAAAATAGGTGCTATGTATTGATAACCGGATAATATAACTTTAATCTCATTAAATAGCAAGACAATAAAAATTTTGAATTGATCGCTACCGACCGGTAAGAAAAGAGTAAGTAGTAGTAAGATAAAACCAAAGCCAAAATAAAGTAAAGTGAAGTAATTGTGTAATTTTATTCTTTAATGTATTTTCAAAATATAGAACAAACGACGTTTATTGAAAAATCTACATTCAATCAAAAAGGATAAACGGTACGTCCTAATTTTATTATCAAAGGAATTTTTGTTTTCTCATAAATCTATTTGTTTTCTTTTATCTATGTTAATATAACATACAATTAGTTTTAAATTAATAATGGTAAAAAAATGTTCACTATTCAATTTATTACAATTTGCAAAAAAAAGAAGAAATGGACTATAAATTCAGAATTAACTTTACTTTTTTTGATATTTTCTTCAGTGAATTAAACGAAATTAATTTATTTTCTATTATAAATATTTTACTGTTTCTGTCTGTTTTTAGTTAATTTGATTTTGTAAATTATTAATTGCTCGTCATTTGAATTAAATACTAAATAATATCTATTTCTTCATTTCTTCACATTTTTTTTTATAAAAAGTGACGGATTAAATTATTTATAATATTTTTATTGTAATTATTTTACATTATTATTAATAATAATCCTCTGCAATATATTTATATAATTTTTATTTATTTCAATTAATTCTATTTTTTAGATTTTTTATATAAAATATCTACAACTATAACGAATTAACTAAGAAATTAATTATTTAAATATTGGTAAATTAGAAAGAACCGCATATTCCGTACTTTTTACAAAGAAAATAATTTAAATCGTTTTTCAATTTTTATCATATTTCATTTTTATGTTTCGTACTTATTATCCAGAAAAATATTTTATTACAATTTGAATTTATTATTATTTATTATTCTTCCTTTTACAATCAAATTTTACATTCAATTCATCTTAATTGTTTTAAAATTTTTTTTTCAAACCCTTAACATTTCCCTTTTCTCACCATCACGCACTTGCCGATAGATCGATTGATTGGGATTGGGCGGCTGATGATGGTCCTGGCATAGGTTCATCTAGAACAAATGTGGGACTTTGTCGGGATGTTGTTGGGACCGCCTGATAATGATAACCTTGTCGATATCGGGTGTTTGGTTTTTGTTGGCTGCCATGACCTAACGTTGGTCGTTTATTATTTGCCTGATCGGGTCGTTTTTCTACAACAAATCGGAAAATTAAGTGAAACATTTTTAAAATAATTAATAAAAATTAATTAAAATGAGTAAATGATTGTACGCTGAAAAAATTATCATAAACATCTGAATAAACGTATCTGTTCATGAAGCCTTCTTCCAACAATGATTGTTGAACAATGAACAATTCCTAGTCTCTTCAAATCAGTTCGTGAAAATTTTTGGGGACCAGTAGCATCTATAATACGGATATAACGACATGAATTCCCACATTCCCACGTGGATTAATCACTTTTTGCATAATTTTGGAAAAGTGTCTATTCAATTGAAATAAATTGTGGAGCAAGTTTAAATATAGAAAACTCTTACTGTACTACTCAGTAACCGAAAATATTAAGATGTTAGCTATATATATACAATAATGACACAAGCAGGTATTGCATGTACTTGCCGCACAATGATCCGTATCCTTATATATAACAAATTAAACTCTTGAGAAACAATAAATAAGGAACGGAATGCCAGTTACAGTGCTAACTGGAATCATAAGCATCTGACCATTACAATTTCAATTCGACATCATTTACCTATTAAAATGAGGCATATTTAGGACATGTTAACCCACTTAGCTGCTTGATTAACGAGTTCATCACATGGCTTCATATGAGCGATTAAACCCCACCTCGCGTACACTCACTCACCCCATGCAGCAGCAAAAATTTCAATTAGAAAATGTTAATATTACTAAGTGTAAGGAAAGCTTCCCTTCTAGTTATTTCCCGAAAGCTACATAAAGCAATTTCCTTATAGATAGCCATTCCATACCGAAAAGATACCCTCTGACCCCAACCTATTTTTTGCTCTTTTCGCTTGGAACTGCTATATATTGAAGGACATTGTCGATCCTAGTCAACAATTTATTGATACCTGTATTTGTTATAATTATAAGTTTACCACAGAAATCGTAATAAAAATAGATGTAACGCTTTTAGGTCGAAATGCTGTAAATGCGTTTGTAAATATAATCTCTCTCCTGCAAATTAGGTGTATATCAGACTCACTTGGCCACATTTCAAAAGCTAGTATCTTCACCAAGTAATTAATTACCGGATTCCATACTGCCGAATTACCAACCGATGTGAGATAATCGATTGCTATTGAGAGCGAGGAACAAAAATAACATCAGAGCGGTGATAGCACAGCAAATTGACCTAATAAGAGAAAGACGTCGTAGAATAACAACTACACACAGAGAAATAGGCCGGTGCGACTTCCACTTATATCCATATGGATATTATTTTCTTATCCCATAGTTGTAAATAAACACCCAAATAGCGGATAAAATTATATTTTATCCATTCGATCATTTTGCCTTGTATTAAACACCATTC
>JANTOP010027504.1:0-12197 GCA_027564815.1 Symmerus nobilis | reverse complement strand
AAGCTTATCCAAAGCTTTTAATTAAAATATAATATTATTTTATTCATTATCAAATCTATTTTATCTCCCGATAAATACATTTAAATGAAATCGGAAAGAGGTTTATAACTATATGAACTTTCGAGATTTTTGAAGCATGTTTTTTGGGGAAAATTTGAAATTTCATGAAAGGATCGAATCGGGATAGAAAATAGATTTTAAAATAAGATTCAAATAAAAATTCGATTCTAAGTCATATAAAATTACTTAAATTTCATCTTTCAATAAGCTTACGAGATTTTTGAAGATTTATTTTAAAAAATGTTGAAATTTCGTTAGTGGGCCATTATCTGGATAGAAAATAGATTTTCAAACGTAATAAAATAAGTTTGAAACTTAGAGGATTCGTTGAGCTTTTAATAGTTTGGATAAGCTTTCTGTTAAAATTCCATATTTCATTTAAATTTTACGAATGGGATAAACATTCGATTTTAAATCATATTCAATGACAATTTAATTTTAAGCTTTCAATGAAACTTTTGAAGCATTTTTTGGGAAGTATTTTAATTTAGTTAAGGCATCGTTATCTGTATAAAAAATAGACTTTAACACGTAAAAAATAAGGTTCAGGAAATAAAGCTTTCTGGGAGCTTTTAAGTTCTTGTAGAGCTTTTTTACGAAAAGTTTAGTTTTGATATTTTTGAATTTTTTCTGAAGTAATTTTCAAACTTCCTGCGTCATTACATTTTTTGGGATCCGAAGAAAATAACCGAGAAATCTGGATCAAATGTCGCTATGTCCGATATTAAAATTTTTCATTTGCCTGCCTTTACGAATTTCCGGTATTTCTTAGATAAATTTCAACTTTTCCGAAATATTTAATTTTTGTATTTTTACCTAACGGTCAAAGCAACTTCTTGGGTTTTTACATTTACATTTCCAGCCCAGGCCCAATTTCCGCCAGATTCGTTTAATATAACCGTTCTTCAATTTCATGTAATTCTAAGAAATGTTCGAAAATTGTCAAAATATACAAAATATTCCTATATTCTTAATCTTTCAAAGTGCAAAAATATGCTCTAACGATATAAGCTTATTTGGCTAATTTCGTTATGAAACGGATAGATCTCAAGTCCATTTACTCATAAGATTAGCCAAGAAATATATAGATTTACATATTAATCCGAAGTCTATAAATCCCCAGCGTCGACCCAAAAAGTGATGCAGAATAAATTAAATGACACCAGGAAATTCTATACAACTTCTTGAAAATTAAATACAAATTTTAAAATTATGGAAAAATGTCTTTAAAATAACTTCATGCAAAAGAGAGAAAATTTTTTATAAAAGTTTAGGATATTTGTGAAATTTTCTGATTTTCATGGGGTTTTTAAATTTTAAAATGCAAATTTCCTAATTTTTTTTATTATAAATGATTCATATTTAAACTTTCCTAGTTTTTGAAAAATTTCTAGATTATTTATCAAATCTTCAAAATTCCTTAATCGAATTTGTGTACAATTTGAAGATGGATTTGATTTTTCGAATGAGTGATCCATTGCAATTTTGTCTGACTTTGCTGAAGCAGCAAAAGGATAAATTAACGATGGCCTACCGCTCAGGAATATGAGTTGAACAAGAACTGAAACAACATAAGTTAAACCATAACTCCCAAATATATGATTTACCCCACAAGGTTATAACGTCTCAGATATAATAATTAAATGAACTGCAAACAGTATATAACTCAAAATAAATTGTATTTCAATTAAAAAAAAAACCTTAAAACTATAATTCAACATTCTTACATTTTCTAATGTATTAAAAATATGAAGTCAACAAAAAAAATTAGGAAATGAAAAATATTTCAATGAGTTTTATGAAAGCACAACCAACAAATCGGACGCTGGCACGTTATACATTCGGTATCGGTTAACGATTCTCGACGATTTCCCTTCAAATTCATACATCGATCACAAATCCCTTTTACTACTTTTTTCGTCCTTTTATCCTCTTGAATTCGTTTGAATGCATGTTGTGTGTGTTGGGTTAGAAGTCCATAACTAATATCCAATCGGAAGTTTTCCAATTTTCGGATTCCAGCTTCCTTTTTCAATTTATTGTAGAGGATAAATGAATTCTTTACAATTGTTTCGAATATTAATTCGTATGCGATATTTTTATAACATGGAACTTCTCTTCTGATAGCGGAATTGTCCAACTCTTGGTATGTTTCAACATTTGAATTGTGCCATTTAATATAGCCCTGCATTAGATCGGGTGGATCTTTGTGTGTACCGGTAGTAATGTTGTTCGGCACCGTTGTCAACATTAATAAATTGTTCCATTTATAGAGATTCATGTAGTTTGATTGGCGAGAAACGAGCGAATTCATTTCTATCTTTGTCGTACATATATCGGTCGGTAAGTCGGGTTGTTTTTTCTTTATTGCTGCACATAAATGCGTTTTATTTTCATACAAATATTTAGCTAATGAGATGCTTGAATACGTTTCATCGATGATATAAGTTCGACCTTGAATTAATGGAGTTGGAATGGGGATTATAATTAGATAAATAAAGTTAGTATAATTACCTTGATTCAATATGTCTTTGGACATGTTAACAATCACCGTTCCGAAACGATTTAAATTCGCTTCTGTTATATCAATGTTTTCATATGGATAAAAGCGACATATAAAACCATCTGGTGTGCAGGCACGTACAATCTTAACTCCTGTCCGTTTCTCTACCAATTTAATGTATCTGGTATATGACTGGGGCCATTTATATGGCAATATCAATTCCGTAAAAACCACAATGTTCTCGTCGCGGTAGCAGTTCCGTACATTTCCCATTATCATATCAATCAATGGGGTAACTTTAAATAATTCGCCCGATCCGACATCATCATCGTCCTCATCACTATCATCATTCACTTGATCGTTACCACTGTCGTCTAGTTCCACGAAATTCCAATGCTTTAAAATTGTATTGAATCGGTCGTGGGACATACTGAACTTTTCAGCAAAGTTCATCCTGTACATTGGATTTCTGGACCAAAGTATTTTCGTACTGTCACCCTTAAGAAATGTAATGTACATTACAATGCCAAAAAAATATCTCATCTCTGCGACAGTAGTCTCTTGGATTGGTAACTCGACTGTTCCCTTTTCTTTACTAGTTTTATTCGCTTGTAAAATGCATCGATTCGTTTCGAAAGTCATCAATTCAAATACTTCATCGGTTATGAATTTTTGAAATACATCAATTGGTAATAGATCCTGTTCGGATTTATTTATTGGGCTCATTAAACCAGATGGTCCAGTAAATTCAAATTTATTCAACGGATTCATTTTTGTCGACCATATAACCGGAGTGGAGTTTTTATTCAGTGATTGATTCTGCAACTCCTCCGATTCATCAGATTCAGTTTCTACAGGTAGATTTTACGATTTTTGCTGAAAATTCTATTTGAATAATTTACCTGAACTATCATCCAGAAATGGAAAATCCATAGATGAATCGTCGCTATCGTTAAATGACATTGATGAAGAATCTTCTAACAAATCTTCCGAAAAAGAATCCTCTGAATCCATTTTTCGTTCTGATCTTTGGTAAAATTAATTTCCAATTCAAAACTTATAATTTACTTTTGTTTTTTAACCAAACCTTTCATAGCGATTAAATGGCGGGAATACCTGGAGTGTCAACTAACTATTTTACCGGGTTATTCAACTCGTGGTGTGAATTTAACCGTCCTATCATTTTTATATATTCGATATATCTTGCTATATCCGAAAGATGAAGCTAAGCTCTACTAATTTAACATAATGGGTCACATCTGTCACAACGCTAAAAATCGTATAATCATACTAATAAAATGATCAACCTGCTGCGGTCGTACCGCGAAAATGAAGGTCAGAGTTTGGTGAAAATCAGGAATCTGCAAGCCGAAAAAAAAAATTCAATAAACTAGTATTGCTCTACATCTACCTGGATGTTCACCTACACTCATATAAGATCCAGATCATGCCAACTAATGCATATTGATAAGATCCATCGATCCGGGTTTCGGAAGAGCAAGCAACCAATACGTTTTATTATATGAAATGTGTGTTGGCCAATTAAATTGGAGATTTTTGCCACCAAGTTCGTGTGACTTCCAGCGGCGGAAACAGCCCCCCCCCCCTAAGAGTAATTTAAACAGGCCGAACTGCCAAAATCTGCCAAATGTTTTCTTATAATCAAATCCCCATTGCCGTTATTATAGATTTGTTAGAATCTTCTAAAATTGTCGGATTTTCCCTATTGGAATATACACACGACTTATTGGGCGACATCTGCCTCTATCCAATCTTTTCCGACTCTCTTGATTTTTCTCTGACTATTTCCCACATTTTACTGAATTTCTCTGATTTTTTTTTCCAATTTTCCAGACAAGATCTCGTTTTTAAAGCGTTTTGCCGATATTTTCTAATTAAATTTATTTGATTTTTTCCAAACATTTCTCTTAACTATTTTCAACATTTTTTAACATTATTTCACAAACATTTTTTGATTTTTTCTGAGCTTAACGCAGAGGTGCCAATTGGGGTGCCACAAACCCCCTCTGCCCCCTCCCTTTCCAAGATTTTGAATATATATTGAAAATAAAGCTTTTTTTTACCAAAAATAAGTAATTATATGAAATGTTTGTGTCTATTATTCGTTCTGTGCCACTGGCTTTACGATTTTGTTCCCATGCTTCTCGCGGTTTACTCTCTGATTTATTCTAAAATTTTCCTAATTCATCATCATTTCTAATTTTATCTTAATATTTTCTTAGTTTTCCTAACATTTTCCCAACTTCCTGACTTTCCCGATATTATATCATCACCATTCAGACTTTTTCCCGACGTCAACCAAGATTTTCAGTCGGTTTGAACTTTTACCCGTGTTTTTCTGTTTCATCTCTGCGATAAACACTTTTCACTTTTTTCTTGATTTTTTCCAAATTTGCCTGATTTAGAGTTTAAAGGATTTTTTCTCTTTTTCGGGATTTTTCCCAAATTCCCTTAACGACATTTTAACATTGCAACAAATTAAGTTTTAATTATCTATTTAAATTTTGACGAAGTTATACTTTTATTTAAATCGTGTATGAAGCTGCGAAGAATGTCAAATGTTAAAAAATCTTTTAAATCTGAAAACATATAATACTGAACATATGGTGGAGGTATTTATCAAGTAATATTTCTGTTACTACGAAGGTATAGATGACCGCAGCACACCATATAAGTTCAGACCCACTGAATTTTTCAAGTTTATAAGAATGCGAAGTAGGCTAAAGCAATTTTCTATATGTCTCTTAAGTGCATCAAAGAGCTTGGATTTGCAAAACATATTTTAAATAAATTATTGGATTAAGCCCGTATATTTTATAAAAACGTCCAATTAGGAATTTTATTCTATATTATTGTTATCCCAAGGGCGGACGTTCATCTATTATAGATTTCAAACAATTTACCTATTTTGTTGTTACATTTTCAACATACCAATAGCGTTTCTTTTCCTCATCGAAGGATTAATATGTATATGTATATCAATTGTTGCTTCTACTATATCGGGAAAAAATCGCAGAAGTCCAAAAAGTGTCAGGAAAAAATATGGGAATTCAAAAAAGCGTGATATTGTTTAGGAGAAATCAGAGTATATTGGAAGAAAATCAGAAAACTGATGAAATATTTGGGAAATTATGGAAAATCACAGAAAATATCTGAAACAGTTTGGAGAAGCAATGGAAAGATATCGTAAGTTGTCGGCAAGAACGTTGGCTTGTGAAAATGTTGGCCACAATCAGTTAAATAGTCGAGAACAATTAGAAAGAGAAACAAAAATGCCGGGATAAAATTGAAAAAGTTCGGAAACAGTGAGGCAAAATTTAGTAGTCTGAGAATTTTAGGAAAATTCGTAAAATATAGTAAAATGTTGGGTCGGTAAAAGTGGGAAAGAGTTCTGGACAATATGAAAAATTGTTGGTAAGAGATCGAGGAAAGCTCGGAAAAATCCGAAAAGCCGAAGGGTTTCGAATAAAATATTAGAAAATTATAGGAAAAGTTAGATGAAAGTAGGAGATTCAATTATTCGTGAAAAATTTCGCCTAAAATAGCGACAACCGGCCAAATTTGAGAATTTCGATATAGTCGGGTTGAATGTATGAATTACCGGGCCCCCATTTGCCCTATTCAAATTATAGCTTAACCCTGACAGAAGTTTTGCTATCACAAATTAAGGGGGTATTCTAGTCTAGAGGCATGAATTTCGGGCGGGTTTTGAAGCTCTGTACAAACGAAACAAACAATATTTTTACTATCCATTTTTTATCATTTGTTTATTGATATTTTAAGATTACAGAAAAATTAACCGAAAAATAAACTCAAAATTCACAAAGTTATGAGCTGGCAAAGTGGGATGTCCAAAAAAAACTGGCGTGCATGATATCTCAAGTTCTAATTAACCGATTTATTTGAAATTTGGTGTGAATATTCTTTATACATTCCTCTATCGACTCAACCACGATCAGATCAAAATTTTTAATTTTACTTATTTTTAAAAAACTCGGAATTGTTAAAAAACATAGGATCATGCTAAAGCGGCATCTATACTAATTTAGAATCCGTTCGGATTTTTTGTTTCAGATGACCAGAAGGATTGAAATTATGCAAGCCAGGACATCCTTTTTTCTTGCACCTCCCACTTTGCCAGCTCATAACTTTGTGAATTTTTACTTTTTTCAATTAATTTCTATGTGATCTTAAAATTTTCAATAAACAAATGATAAAAAAATGGATATTAAAAATATTGTTGGTTTCGTTTGTACAAAGCTTCAAAAACCGCCCGAAATTCATGCCTTCAGACTAGAATGCCCCCTTAAGTTTGCTCTCTGCATACGTCAAATAAAAATTAATAGAGGGGTTCTGTTGATAAAAATAATTATTTAAAATTCCTTAATTTTTAATTTTTACTTTATTTTTAGAATTTGGTAGTATCAAATTGAATCTTATTATGAATCGTTGATATAAATGGGAACAAATAGAAACGTTTTGCAATGAGAATTGGATAGTGATAAAATAAGGAAATAATCAACAACAAAACAAGTTACATAAAAAAAATCCGAGAAAGGAAGGATTCTCCTCAAAAATTGGTCCATCTTCCATCATCCACAACCGTAAAGATCGAAGCAATACAATTTTGCCCAAAAACAATGGCAGAACAATTTTATAGCAATATCGGTAACAATAAAATAATTTGGCTTTGTTTAGACAAAATATATATTTTTCAAACTAGAAACAACCCCCCCATTGAGTCCTGTCGAAATGGAACAGGGAAATCAATATTTAATAAATAAATCTAGTCGAATCAACTCTGTTTCTAGTTTAAATACGCCCGGCTCTTCGTCCCATAATTCAGGTACAAGTAACGAACTTTATTACCCGTCCCATTATATCTGCTAAGTTTTCCAGACGAAGATGATAGCGGCGATAGTAAGGCGATGTGCATCAGTTTTAAGGAGCGTAGACGTGAAGCGCACACACAGGCCGAACAGAAACGGCGCGATGCCATTAAGAAAGGTTACGATATGCTACAAGACTTAGTACCGACGTGCCAGCAAAATGATAATACCGGATATAAAATGAGTAAAGCAACGGTAAGTAGATTTTTATAACTATCTACCCACCCAAGTCACCTTTCGTATTTGTTTCGTTGTTTCCTCCCCACAACAGGTACTCCAAAAATCAATTGAATACATAAACTATTTACATCAACAGAAGAAAAAACAGGAATTAGATTGTAATACCTTACAGAAAGAGGTGACCGCAACCCGAATCATACAGAATAGTTATGAAAATATGCTAAGAAATCAACAGCAATCACCGAGGGGTCAAGAGACCCGGGTTAGCGATGAAATGAAATTTAAAGTGGTCAGTTCAACTATTCCCCATTTCCCTTTTAAAAATAATTTTAATTTCCAATTTGATTCGAAACAGTTTCAGTCCATCATTGACGAGATGTTTTTAACATTCGAACAAATACCGATGGATACTTTTACCCAATTGACGACTGGTGTACTACCTTGGATGGAAGAGTACTGTAAACCACATATATTACGGGAGATAGTTAGTAATAGCTTACAGAATATGCAAATGCAAAGTAATCCATCAACAACAAATCGATATGATTCGATTGGCGATATGAAAAGGAACCAGTAAATTTAGTTAGACTGTTATTTTGCAGAATTATCTTAAGATCATTTATTTAGTTCAAATATTTTGTATATTTTTTATTTTCATGTTTTGCAATTTTTTAAATGGTACAAATAAGTAAAATGTTTATTTTTGTTGGGAATTTATCCCCATTTTTTTTGTCTGTTTATTTGAAATAGGCAACCATAGATTAAAATATATGATTAAGTGGGATTTTTAATTATTGTTGAAAGTTATGCATTGTTTAATTATTGTATTAATAAATTTTAGAATATTATAATTATTAATTAATTAATTAATGTGAACCTTTACATGTTCAATACAATTCAATCTTGAACAGTACTCTAGACATTTAATTTAATTAGTACAAAATTAAAGTCATCCTAAAACGAACGATATCACGTGCAAGTAATTAAAATTGATAAGGAAAGATAAGATTGCTAAGAGTGCGAGTAAATATATCAATCAAAAAGTATCATAGTGGTCTGGCCTCATATATCGGATATTTCTCATGTTAATTGAAAAAAAAAAACTGATAAATTTCTTTGCGTGAAATACTTCCAGATGTCACCGAATTTTAAGAAATAAACTCTATATTTTAAAATCCATTTATTAACTCTTTAATTGTCCCGTAATACATACATTCTCCAATGTTATATCAGATTTAACATAATATTGCAATTTCGCATCGTATCCATTCTCGTTTAGATACAAAACTCTAGCATAATCAATTAACCGTTTACATCTTTGTCCGATTCGTACTTTCTCCGATCGCGTCCATTTCGAATATTTCCCCGTTAATTCCTCTGGTGCTTCCGTATCGTCATCAGCGTTAACTGTAAGTGAATCATCCTTACCCTGATGTACCAATTGTTCCCGTCGTTCACGACTCAACCCCGTTCCACATATCGCCCAACTAACCATTTTCGAGATGAGTAGAAATTCACGTTGATTGATTTGATTGTCACGGAAAAACGTTTTGCCGACGAACGCCGACCAATTGCATTGGTGATGGCAACATAAAGCAATTAAAAATCCGATAGTTTTCACATTTCGATTCGATTCATTACCATTTACAATACATCGAATTGCTAAATCTGTTGCCGATCCGCATAAATGTTTACTAACACCAACGACCGAAATGGGCTTTGCATCATCCACCGACAAAGAAAATGGGAAATTTTCTATACAAAAATCACCGATGTCGGCTCGAATACGTTGTACCAACTCACGATCCATTATTTTATTATCCTTTTTATGACGATGCGATGCCTTATCAACCAAAATCACTTTGGTGTTCGGCATTTCCTTTACTAAATGTGCTAGCCAATAAGACACTTGACCTTTACCGGCTCCAAATTCAATGTAATTTATATTTTCATGAAGTAATTGCATCTCCGTCAAATGACCCAAAATCGATGAAGTTTGAATGATATGTTTTAGCGTCTCAGGAGAATAATCCGGTCGAGACACTTCCTTTTTTAATGCAGAATGATTAAGATAGTTCTCGGTTATTTGATCATCAATTCTATACTCTTCGAATATCCGATTAATCTTTCCAACTAATACAACGAGAACATCTTCACTTACTTGTGATAACTTTAAATTTGAATCGGAGCTTTCGGTATCCGATTCATCATCACTTCCACCGTTTATATTCGTCACAATATAATCGGGCTGATCTTTTGGTTTTGCATTGCAAATTTTCAAATGTTTCGATAAGTTTCGTGAATAAACGGTATGTTTTGCGTCTAGTGGACACAACATTCGACCTTTCCGTAACAAATCATCAGATGCATCCGATTCGGAGCTCTGGCAAGTGGATGGTGAGACAGGTAAATGCTCACCACAATAATCCTTTCCTTTAGCAACGGTCATCTTACAGAATCTCTTTTTCCTTTTCACGTAATGCTTACAGGTGGCATTGAACGATATAAATGAATCGGTTTTCTGTATTTTTGGTGGTAAATTCGACATTATTACTTCGAATATCGGCAAAACGGAAAAATATGTAGTTTTTAATCAAAATAACAAACCATAACCTCATTAACGTAATGTATTAAGGGTAGTTTACATCATTTACATGTTACAAGAAATATGACAATTAAACAGCCTGCAATATGTTTGAACAAACCGATTTGACTGTGGGTGGTGTTGTTTGCTGTTTGAAGGGCCGCGTGACAAATTTCATGCAAAATAAACCTCCAAGTTTCGTTAACTCTATGAAAACTTCATGTTCGAAGACTAATTTGATTTATATGAAATCCGGAAGCTCTTTTGTACAGAAGCATTGACTAAATTTAAAAATCTGGAGAGAAGCTTTAAGTTTCGAATAAAATTTATATATGTTTGAAAACTAATTTAATTCCGAATAATTAAATTTGAATCAAATCTGAAACGTTTCTAAAAAAGCTCTATAAAAGCTTTAAAATGCTTAAGAAAATCTTCAACATTGGGATGTTATTTTTTCCGTATTGCAATCTACTTTCAATCCAAATAATATAATTGCAACGAAACTCAAAATGTTACAATGCTCCGGCTAAACTTTCAAGCTCTGTGAAAGCTTTAAGTTTTGAATAACAATTTTACAAGTTTTCAACCATAATTTTTATCCGAAAAATTTAATTTTAATCAAATCTGAAATTTTGCTACAAAAGCTCCACGAAAGCTTAATCGCTTAAAGAATGTTTTGGGTTTAGGTTAGGACATGATTTTAATCGTATTGATAACTATTATGCAAAACGCTTCTTGATTATTAGGTGTGTGAATAAACAAACAGCTCTCTGTATTGAAGTTCGTTGTATTCAAAAACATTCGAACACGTAATTCAAAAATATATCGTAGGATTTTCGCAGAATTTGAATTTGGATTTTCGGTGTTTTACCTAAAAAATCTCAGACGATGATAGAAATATTTTGAAAAATATACTAAATGGAAACTTGAATTAAGGAAGTTGATTAAAGAAAGTATTCAATTAAAAGAAATAAATTGTTAAAGTTGTTTTCTTTATATGTATATAAATAACGCGAGAATACCCTAGATTCCTAGCCAGATTATGACTCGTCTATAGAAAAAAAATTTGAAAGAAACTCGGGAAGAAATTTGGCGGAAAAATCTCGGAAAAATTAGTAGGAAATTTGGAGAGAAAAAAACTATAGCCATTTTTATTAAAACATTTTGGCGCCCAACGTGGGGCTCAAGGTGCTTTATTTATGTTTCTCGAGTTGTGAATTAAATAGAAACCATTCATTTTAGATAAATATCTAGTCTAGATATATGCTGGCTATCTAAAGGTATATTATATAAGTACTTTCGTTGACCAGTAAGAAATCAAATAATAATTAAATTAATGATTGAAATAAAGTAAAATAAAATAAATAAAAAAAAGACAAGCTTTATTCAAATATGAAGATAAATATTTGTATGAAGGATAAATAGAAATGGATTATGTATTTAGAGAAGATGTTCATGTCCATCCAAATGTTAAACATTATTGCAACTAGAAGATAACTTGCATTTGTTTAACAATATTATTTATTTACCTCTCTCTTGACATAATAATTTTCTCAAATCCAGGTCATTCACTTTGAAATTCATGTGTCCCGAGCAAATGACCGCATGTTAGAAACTGATAAATATTAGATGTAATGTAAATATAGAAAACCTACCTCTTGGGTAGCATATTTGGTTAGGTCTTTACTGTATAATAGACTTAAGTTAGTAACCGGGTGCATGTTACAAGCATTCTTAGTTCGAAATAATGATATGTGAATGTAGGTAGCACGTATCGCTGTTGAGATGTAAAATATGAATAATAATGAAGACTTCATGATTGGTATGGGATGGATTACACAAGTCAACAAAATTAAAAAAATTTTTTGAGTTTACATTTAAAAAAATAACGAAAAATTGAATGCTGAAAAAGGCGGAAACTCTGAGAAACATACAGGGCGGACAACTCTGAGAAACCCGG
>JANTOP010027493.1:0-12198 GCA_027564815.1 Symmerus nobilis | reverse complement strand
TATATTGACATTGCGTTCTGAAAACAATGGACTGTCTCATACCTGGTGCTGTCTCATACCCGGGAACATTCCCCTACATACACAATTTCAGGCTTCACATTCAGGTACTTCGGAAGAATCTCATGTTCAGTGTGAAAGAGATGAGTCATTACACATATATGCGTTTAATTTGAAAATTTAAATTACTATGTAAATTAATGCATTTAAGCTTAACGCGGCCCTGCCTGTATTCATAACTGTAAGTCGGATGGCGAAACATAAAATATGTTTTGAATATTTTTTCAACCCTAACAAGTTCTGAGACTTTCATCAAAATCGAAAGGGGTCGGGACAAAAATTTTGTTCACTTTGGCGTGGACGGCTGTATATTTATTTTTAGTTATAAACCTTGAATGAGTTTCTGCATAGTAGTACAGAGTACCTTCGTCTCTTCATCTTCGAATTATGCTGTTTATATATTAAGCCAAAATTTTAAACAAAAGCATTAAGTATTTATGAAATTTTAGACCACTAGGATGTTTGGTAAATTTAGTTATTTAACGCTAAAAATTAGTAGATAACATTTTAGATTAGTAATTTGCTATAAGTTTAGTGAAATTCAAACGCGATTTAATTTTTTTTTTGCTTGACTTTGTTAATTTTACCTTTAAGCTCGTTACCGATATTCGTGGTAAATGAAAAATTGATTAGCCACGGATTCCTCCTATGAAATTTTTTCGGTTACATTCTTAGGTTTACAATAATTTGACAATCGACAATAAATTGCTGTGATTAAAAAATTCTACCTCGTACATTGTGGAAAGCGTAAAGTTCTCTAACCAGCATAACATAAACGTCATAGCCATGTCATAATAATGCTTAAATGTTAAGCATAAAAATATTAGGGTCGCGTTTTTTCGATACCCGATGCACGCGTTATGTGTATACGAAATTATGTTGATGATGATAACACTATGCGACCATTTTTGTGATCGAGATGCCACACTTATATATTTTGGCCCTCTAAACACCAAAATAGCAATAATTTTCTATTGATAGAATCAATGCTATCCATTTTTGAAATTTTCGAAATTTTTAAAATTTTTTTAGAGGTAGTCTCACATATTTGAACAAATATCTCGAACTGAAATTAACCGATATGGTTAAATAACATATCAATATTAAAGATAATTAAATTACCTATCAATTCTTTTCACCAACTTTGTCAATAGGCTCAATATTTTCGGCACAATCGAAAGAAATAAGGCTAGAAAGTCAGTTTTTGCTGTCGAAATTGAAATCGACAATTGACTAAATCAACGAAAAAATATCTAAAAAGCCAAGAAATTCTTTTACGTGGGGGATGGCACTTGTATGAAGCAAGAAAGCAAGCTGCTGTTGAAGAAAATCATAGAAAAATAACGAAATTATGAACAATTGCGTGAACGTGCAAAAATGCGAGTTATTTTTTAGCCTTTTTCCTTTTTATTTAGTAAAAGTAATTCATTGGCTTTCGCTTCTAGATAAAAGTTATCTTTTCCTTTCAAGTAGCACGACTGCATTTACGATATTGTTTGAATATAAAAACGCCAACAAAGCCAAGATCTTCAGAAAAAAGCCAGGATCTAAAAATGAGGGCGAGAAGCCCTTGGGTGAGGAATAAGATTTTGGGAAAGAAGCAAAGGAGTGGTAACACTGACAATGATAATAATGAAAAATGTATTCTGTCAAAATGTTTATGACAGTCTTTGTATTTTATGTTGGGAACTAGTTACTCGGCCAATTAACAAACTTAGATAATTGCCTTTAAAATAATAATTTTGATTTCAATATTATTGTATAGTAAATAATATAATTACGTGTTTATAGGAAAAAATAATTGTTAATAAAAATTTTTTTATTAGTTATTTTATTAGATAAACTTGTACAGAGGAATTGTTAAATTCAATATTTGAAAAATACCAAACCACTTATTTGCTTAATTTGTGTTTAGATTTAACACTACAATATAAGAAAATTACTAATTTTTCTGAATCATAAATAATCTTTAAAACGGTAGACACCTTCTCTTTGAAAGCTAATTTATTAAATTGGTTCATACCTTTATGGTATTATATGACGATTTTAAATGAGTCTAAATATTATTTTGAGAAAATACATGGATATTTCGAAAAATATAAATAATATTGGGATTATGCAAATAAATATTTAATAGAGAGTTCATTCACATCGACTAACCGTTTATATTGACTTAATATTTAACATCGTTTCGCGTACGTCACTAAAATTTATATGTTGAAAATAAAAATCAATAAAATTAAGAGAGAATAAATATATTAAAAATTCATCTATTAATTTTTTGGAAACAAATTTTTTGCGAGCGATATCATTCTTCCTAATCCATGTTCAATTTTAATTTTTCTAACAATAGGTTAGAATTTTAATGTAGGATTGCAATAATAAAAGATTATTAAATCATTGACATAACTTGATTGTGAATCAAATTGTAATAATAAAATTATTTAAGACGATTACCTATAAACAATGTTAACAATAGTCTCATCTTGGATCTTTTATGCTCAATTATTATAATTATTAAAGAAAATTTTTTATGATGGATTTTTTAAGTAAAGTAAGGAACAAAAAATAATAAACCTGTAGAGCAATTAAATTATAATATTTATAATTTAATAGTTTTTGTTGTGCCAAATGGTTAAATTCACATTCCTATGATCTCAGAACAAATAAATTTAATCTAGTAAAATAATCAAAATGATATCATATTTACTTAATAAGAATTATAGTATTATCAGAGTTATCTGTCTGCAATGAAATCAATCTTATATAGTGTAATAAATGTATATCCTACAATTGTGAAATTTTAATAGACCTAAATATATTATTTATTATACATAAATATCTAACTAATGTCATAAATTCAGGGAAAAATTAACCTTGAAAAAGTTACGTCTTTTGGAATGCAAAATAAAGTAACAAACAATTAGTCTTAATTAGCATTAAAATTAAAAATATAACACCGGATATTAAACAATGCTAAACACTATTTTTTTGTTAGCACAAGAAATTTATATGCGATTTTTTATTTTAAGTTTTTTTCCCAATAAAATTTGATCCACCGACATAATATTAATAATAAAAATCCTATCTTAGACCATCCATTTAATAAATTACCCATAAAATAATTCTTTTTATATTATTTTATTAAGAGTTCAATAGTCCTAGTAGACAAAGATTAACATACGGATAAGTAATAAGTCATGGGCAATAAAACTGTCGGAAAAAATAAAAATGATCACAAAGCAAATTATATTATAATACCGATGAGGGAGATCTTATTTCTCGATTAAACCTGTTAAGAAATTGGGCCACAAAATAAAATTATCGGCCAATTTATTTTTTTGGAACTTAAACATAGTTTTGCACTCGCTAAATGTAAATAAATTTACATAATAAAAAGATATTTTTTAACAATAAATAATGACAGACATTCGGAAATATTTTATCTGTTATTCTTTTTGTGAAATGACGAAGAGATTTTTATCATTTATAAATAATATATTTAAATGACAAATGTAATGATAATGTAAATATGAAAATTTGGTACATTGACATTGTGTGACTGGATGTTATGACAATTAAACTTTAAAAATAACATTATATTATAAGGCTTTCTTCTGTCTGACACAATAAATTACTTATAATTTTAGAATACCAACAGGTACATACTGTAATACTGGTCAAAGTTATATAAATAAGTATTATTATTAATAATATTCCAAAACTATAAAGCAATGCTTTCACAAAGGTTTTATTCAGCAAATCAAAACAAATTAAACAAAACTATATGTACTAAAACCAGAGCATAAAAGCATAAACTAATTTATATATCCTCTCATCGTAGATATTTCACAAATATCAGTCTGATATAATATTTGATATTACCGAAACCAATTCCTATGGCAAGCATATCCCGGATGAGTGCACGATTTTAGTTTTCCATAGATTTAAGTCATTTGTATGTTTGATAACTATTATCTTTGCACATATTGCTGGCCTATTTTAAGGCTACACACACGCTCACTCGATATGTCCAGTATGTACACAACAATTTTAGTAACACCCTCTTGAGGGGTAGCACATGGAGTTACAAAATGTATGACTGTATGAATGATTGCCAAGAAAGCCCTCATAGTTCCTATCATCCTCCCCTTTTAAATCAGCGTCACATCCTTCCAACTCTATTTCTCCTAATATTACTCAGTTTTTCTTCAAAAATGCCGTGACCATCACAGTTCAGGAGCGAAATGGTCGCATTAGGGGGTACGGATTAGGGCTGTCCGCTGAACCTCCAATCAATACGCTACCCGAACAGGACTCAACATACTTTTCCCTTGAACCACTACATCACCATTCAAAATAACTTCACCAAAAAAACCACAATTCTTATCCCATTCCTTTTTCCAATCAATATCTCATACTAACCCAGGTCCCGAATGGCCAAAAACAAGCCTCTGGCCAGGAGGAGGCTACTAAACAAACAAGTTGTGTCGGACTTTACGCAAGTGTCGGCACACATCGTGGATTCGTTTTACGGCTTATGTACGTACCGGAGCAGAATACTGGTTACGGTATTCTCTCTGGTGAACGGCATGATCCTACATAACCCATGGGACACCTCCACCTTAGATAGGCAAAAAATTAACAGATTGTATACATATGCCAGATTCGGTATCGAGATACTATTTATATTCCACGTATAGTGATGATATGGAATATACTAATGAAAGAACTAAATACATACAACTAAACTTTTTCACCCAAAAAACGTACGTTAAATTAAAATCATATTTATAATACACACTTAAACATGATCATACAAACATTGAGTTGGTGTTTTGTGGTTGTGGGGAGCCTTCCCCTTCTAGGCACTATAGGTGAATTGGATGAATAGGCATGTAGTGTTGTGCACCTAGGTGCAACACATCTCATAGCCTTGGATTCCAATACTAATAGTCATGCTGATCATATAGTATAATTGACGAATTAAGGTTACATAAATTTTGTAGTAATTTTAAAGTAGGTACATATCCAGAGTATAGCTTGTAGCTTGTAATTTGTATAAATTTCCAGAGAATAATGTTTTCGTGACATTTGTTTCAAGATGACGTTTCATGATCTACACTTTCAGAGCGTAGAAATTAAATCAAAATGAACGAGAATCATGAAAAGAAGTGTGCACGAGCTTTACGCAAACATCAATAGTTACGTTTATGTCGAGTGAAAATGCTAGATAAAACTGATACCGTATTGTAGAAATCCTACTTCTACAACGATTTGTGCCGATGAGTAGAAATATGTTTATCTTTTGGTTGCCAAACAGTTCTATCCTTCGTTATGTGTTTCATTCTTCATATGTTTAAACCGTGTAAGATTTGTTTAATTTGGTATCAAATCAATTCTTTTTCTACATAAAAACAGAATCGAACTGATGCTACATAATAAATTCTGCATGTTTATTCCGGCGATAATGCAGTATAATGCGGCATAAGTTCTGTCGGCATAAACGTAGCTAATGAAACCCTAAGAATATATCCGAGATTATGAGACATGGGATAAGAAAACCCGAATAGTGGGTGCTTTGCATAAATAGAATTAAGTTAATAATTAAATTGATTTTAGAAAAGATAAAATTTTGAAAGTAATATAGTTTAAAAATATGGATTAAGGTGGGAACACACTATTCATTTTTCATACTTTGAATTCCTTTATATAGACAGAAATAAATTAAAATAAATATCAGCAAATTTCGGGAATAAGTCAAGAAATCTTTTTCTTGCTGAAAAGGTTAACCGTACCATACCGATGTTTAATACGCATTTTCATTTAATTCGTGTAAATTAAATTACAAAACTAAAAACTTATATTACACCACTTTCAATTCGATCTTCTCAAAGAAAATTCCTTGTATGTAAAAACTCGTTTTGACATTCGTATCAATCTTATATGATTCTTATGTGCATTTTCTCATGTTCAATATCAAATATCACCTAGAGGCCTTGAACGTCACCTTCCAATCGGACGGTAAATATTGCCTCAACGGATCAATATTCCGCAATAGAAACTATATCGACCTCAAGCCCCATCTATCGTTAAGTATTTTACATATTAATAAACAGCTTAGTTTAATATAATTCTTTTTTTCAAACAAGAAGTAGTTTCAACTTGTATAATTGTAAGTACTTATTTAAATTGATTCTGAAAATTTAATTTTCTTAAATTTAACGTTAAAAATTAATTGTAATAAATGAATAAAACGTGTATATGTAAAATGGTATCAACAAATATTTATTATTTCACAAAAAAAAATAATATTATTAGGGGTTTTTTTTTATAAAAATTAATTACACAATTTAAATATTTATGATCCCAAAATTGAGAAAAAATATTTCATGAATTTATAAGTATGAAAAAATATTAATATAAATTTTTCATCATATGCTTTTGTGAAGTAATTA
Source organism: Symmerus nobilis (assembly GCA_027564815.1). Taxonomy (NCBI): domain Eukaryota; kingdom Metazoa; phylum Arthropoda; class Insecta; order Diptera; family Mycetophilidae; genus Symmerus; species Symmerus nobilis. The sequence goes on along the minus strand of JANTOP010027493.1, from coordinate 5,683 downwards.
TAATTGCATTAATTGTTTTTTTTGCTCTTCAATACATACAGATTCAGATCATTCTCTACATATAAATTATCAATTGAAAAAATCAAGTATTCATATTATATATAAAATAATAATATCCGTTTTTCACTGTCAAGGTAAAGTCGGCAAAATATTAAATAAAAATAACATTTAATTAAAAAACGTATACATTTCTTTTTTTTTTCTTGATTATTTAATAAGGTGTTACGTTTGAGAAACAACTTGATGTTGCGGATACATCTTTTTAAATATAATAAAATGGTGTAATTTAATTGCAAATAATAATTAAGTTATATTGCATACATTGAACTTGCTTATACATATGTTCCGTTCATATAATTATTTAAATTATTAATCGAAACATAATATATGTTATTTAATTCACAACATATAAATAGGTAAATTTTGACTGTTTCTCACATTTGTAGAATTAAAATAATGTTCAATCAAAGTATGTTAGCAGCAATGGAAATTTGTATTTTATTAATGGAAATTGAATTTTCACTGTACATAAATATAGCGTATGAGCACATATAATGTTCTGTATGCTCATTTTTCAACTCATCGAATACATTACACGCTTGTGTAATTCAATTTTATCACGCCGAATATTATTGCAAAAACCGAATATAGGCAGTCGAAACTTACTATTTAGACTTTCAAAATACATGCACACAAATATTTTCCAATATCAAAATTCAATTGTTACGACATTGAAAACATATCTACCTAATGAGTATGATATGGGGAAGTCGAGCTAGGTTCTATACTTCCCAAATAATATATATGAATAAATCTAAATTGTATCTAGAATATGGTTGAAAAATGTGATTCAAAGATAATCAAATAAAATGTGGAAATTGATAAGAAATTTAAACAAGTGGTAACCCTAGAAAATTGTTACCAAATAATAATAATAAGAATTGTTCCCGATAACAGGACGTGGAAAAAAAATCAAACATCATTTGGTTACCCACTTGATTCAAATATCTATATATACACAATAAACACCCACACTTTATGGATACATTAGAGATAAAAAATGGTAGGTATTTTTATTATTGAAGAATGTATACTCCATCAATATACTTGTCACGTACCTCTGTCGTCCTTTAAATTGAACCAGTGTGATATGAAGATATATAAGATTTTAGATTATTGCTGTTACAAGTTCGAATGGCACTTCAATAAATGATCATAAATTGGCGAGAAATCGTCGAATATTTGATATCTGTTTTCAAAATTCTAAACGAGTATCACAAAAATTGATATTGCTTTTAATTTGGATTATAATAAATTTTAATATAATTCACATAGTTTACTGATAAATTAAATCACTATAATTCACTATTAAATTTGTTAATCATATACCATATTCTAAATTGTATGGTTATTCTTATTCCATGCAAATAATTATGATGTTTGTAAGGAGATCAGAACGCACAGTAAAAAAATATATTGTTGCTCGATTAAAAAAAACCGTAAGTATGTAAAGTCCAGGACTACCGCATCGCGGCACTGCCTATTAACAAATATTGCTTAATCGAGAATTGACCCAGGTTCTTATATACCTTTTTTCCGTAGATTGCTAATAAATCGCTAAGACAAAGATATGTGATGCGCACCACCTTTATCTACCATTTAATAAATAAAATAAAAGAAAATATAAAAAATACCAATTTACTTGATGATGGTTTGGTAGAAAACAAGTGCGCGGAATACTTTATTCTTGTAAGCGAAAATATAACTATATTATATTTATACGGGAATAAGAACAAGAAGACCAATCCAAGCAAATCAGCATCACCATCGTCATCATCATCATTATAATACCAATAAGTTTGACCACAAAAGATAACCGAAACATACCATCTTCTGCAATGTTCATAGGCGTAAGTTTATTGTATTAACCAAATCAAATGAGTATCATTTAGGTATTGGTAGAAGAAAGGTGAAAGAAAAAGGAAATACGGAGATAATTTGCAAACAGAATTTTTTATGAACAATATTTTATGAAGAGGATTTGGAAAATCCCCTCACATTCAACAAAATAAAAAGAATTGATTAATTTAAATTTGATAAGGAAAGTCGTTTATTGTGATCAATTATTACTATAGGTAGGTGTTTATTATGCAAATTAATTGATAACATTTTAAAATCCATCAATTATTATTTATATGAATATAATACATAATACGTGTATCTATGTCTAATTAATAGAATGTATTCAAATGAATTAATAAAACTATTAGTTTCATTGTATATATAAATTTATGTATCCACACTTAATTGGATAACATTCAGTAGCTAAATAATTAATTGTATTTTTTAGAAATATTTTTTATATTGAAATTTTATGTAATATAGTAGAAGAGAACGATTACACCTTATAAATTGGGCTAGGATAATTGCATATAGTCTAAAAAGGAATTTTTGAGAACAATTTAATTTTTTTTTCTCATGAGCCTATTACAGTCAACCCTCAAAGACTCAATCATCTCCCAAGATAAAAACCACGTAGCTCCCATCGTCACTAATTCTTCATATTTCAATCTATTATATAAAATGTTTAATTTTGTGGCTAAAATTCTATACAAAATTAAATAGATTTAAAAATGTGAATAATATTAAATAATTCGAAAGATAATTATAACTTAGTGAAATGGTAATTTATTTATTTCGTAATTGTACAAATGATACAATATTATCCCATTTCTGAGTCGCGAAGATTGGATAGTTTGGTAATCAATCTGCTAACCAAGTAAAGCAGACTATAGCGTCTAAATGTATCCTAAATGCAGTGAATGAGCTAAAATGCCAAGTCTAAGATGAGCGACCCAGAAATTCCTAGAAACGAATTGACTGAAATTAAGCAAATTTAATGGACGTCTTAAAATTTAATGAGTCTGCAAATCTCGTTGGTATCGTAATATTGTATAAAAAGCTTGTAAAAATCGAAAAATTTCAATAAAGTTAAATTTTTGGAAACATTTCATATTATAATAATTTCAATAAATAAATTATGAACAAAATTGGTAACATTCCTTGAAATTTGCTAGTTTATAAAATGTTGTGATTTATTTTTACTTAAAATATTCCTTGAATCATAATAACAGAACATATCTCTTTCTTTTTATTTTAAAATTTATGACATCTTCATTTACGGAAACATTTTCCACAATTCAGTTAATATAAAAAGAAAATATCATAATCCAGCAGTTTATTTATAATTTTATAATATTATCTTACTGATTTTTACACAAATGAAATAGTAAATCACGACTATATAGCGTTAGAAGCAATTCTTAAGTTTTCATGACAGTTACAGTGTTAGCTTTATATTGTATAGGTACTAAAATCATAAAAGGAATTTTATTATAATAATCAATTAGACCATGGGTGTCCGACTGCTATTAATTATTCCGCTCTTTATTATCTTTAGAACGAGTCAAATAAAACATTACTTTAAATACATGTGTATTAATTATAAACCGGTATGCAATATATATATACATTATACTCTATTATTTAATAATAATTCTTACTAATAATAATGTTTAAATAATCATAATAAATTTTATTATTCAATATTATCGTCTTCATCAAAGACAACAGAATGATCTTCTTAAGGAGGGAATGAAAAGAAAATTAATTTGAAAAGAAAATGTTTTTTTCCTCTAGAAAATAATTTTTTGCAAAATTGCATCACGATAATAGTTTTTTCCCTCTAAGATAAAAACACAGAACATTATTGCAGAAGAACTTGTTCGTTGTCATCCTCTTCTTCGCTTTCAATGGAATTCTAGAAAAAAACGAATGAATTGGTAATATAGATATGGAAATCGCATCAAATGAAATATATAGCAATAAAGAGTTATTGAATACTACTTTAGTTGAAAAATGATGCGTTCTTTGCTCCCACCACAACTTACCTGCGTACTATTTCTGTAAACAAATAATAAAAATAGATACATATTTTATCTAAATAGCTATGATGGAGACTTACTCACATTTCAATTCTTATAAATACTCGTATATTGACGGTTAACTATATTACAGAAGAAGAAATATTGCAAAACTATGCATTATCCACGTAATTGTATTTAATTGTATATGAGTTGTATTTATATTGTATTGGATTGAATACCGAGTTAGTAATTCTCAATTGCGAAAGGAATTTCACTTGTAAACAATTTAAAAGAGAAGTTATCAGGATCTCTTGAATTTTAACCTTCTCGTCTAATTCAATAAATTATTGACAAGAATTTTGAATAATGTAATAATTTAGTATACTCAATTAGAATCGTTGAACAATCTGCCAATTTTTAAGTATAATGATTAATAGAGTAAAATATTGTGTTTTGGAGTAAATATTGTGCCTGTAATGTCGCCTCGAACTATCCTTTAGACAATTTAGGTCCAATTTTGGTTCCAAACCGAACCTGTAGTGTACCCTAATAATGTTAAAGTATATCTTTCCCAGTTTCAAGATAATCGCGTTTAAAGATTCAATAGTTAGTTCACGTTATACGGTGGCGGTGCTCTTGATTGTGCGATAACTCCGTAAATATTTAATATTTCGACTCATCATTTTTCCAGTATATTCTCAATATATTATACTTACTATCGGAATATGCGAAAAGGAAAAAACAATTTTTGGAAAATTCTAAAGCAAGGGTCGGCAACCTATGACCCGCGGGTCACCGAGTGATCCATTTGATAATTTCAAGTGACCCACTTGAGTTCTGAAAAGACAGAGTAATATATAAACAAACAACAATTACAATTGACCTGACGCCAATCGTAACCAATTTTTATTGCTGCACATTTCTAACTCAAATTATTTTATTTAATATAACTTTGAATGACCTTTCGAAATTCTTGAAATATTGAACTTTTTTTGAGAAAATTTAAAATTTTGTTAAAGTATCGTATTTGGATAGAAAATAGATTTTTAAACGTTAAAAATTAAATTCGAAACTTAAAGCTTTCGTTGTGCTTTAATAGCTTATTGCATTAGCTGTCTGCCAAAATTCCATATTTCATTTGAATTTAATGAATCGGATGAAAATTCGATTCCAAATTATTTAAAATAATATTTTAATTTTAAGCCTTCAATGAGCTTTCGAAGTTTTGAAAGCTTTATTTTGGAAAAAATTGAAATTTAGTTAAGGGATTTTTGTTTGGATAGAAAATTGGTTTTAAAACGTAAAAAACAAGGTTCGGAAAATTAAGTTTTCCGGGAGCTTTTAAGTTTTTGCGGAGCTTTTGAACGAAATGTTTAGTTTTGATATTTTCGTATTTTTCCTAAAATTTCAACTATTCCGTAATATTTAATTTTTGTATTTTTACCTAACTGTTAAAGCAACTTTCTGCGTTTTACATTTTTATTTCATTTCATTTATCCGACCGAATAAATCTGCACATAAATTCTGCAGATCTTATGGAAACGTTGACCGCACGCCACTACTCCACTTTAATAATTTTATCCCGCATTTAAGCAGGGAAGGATTTGAGGGGCATCATATTCACCAAAAAAGTCTGTTTTAAAAATGAAAATACGACTGACCCGAAATAGTAGGGGAGCGCAAGCGGGGATTTTTTGGATTTACTCGAGCGCGTCAGATATTCAGAGGGGATGTTAAGTGAACCCAAACTAAGCTCC
>JANTOP010027482.1:0-12198 GCA_027564815.1 Symmerus nobilis | reverse complement strand
CTAGGGGGTGGGGAGGGGTGGGACGGGGGGGGGGGGTTTTTTGTCGTAGTGTACCTCCATGTCATGCTACGTACCAAAAATGAGCTCGATTTGACATCCGTTACTCCCCTTACGTTTTTTCATATATCTGTCCAATTTCTGTTCAAATTCGCAAATTTCGGATGCGATGCGCGAACGGAAGATATTGTCCGATTTAAAAAAAAATTTCTCTGAGTTCATATTGACGAGTGGCAACTTTCCCGCAATATTACGATCCGATTTGGAAACTTTTCTGTTTTTCGCTCCGGTCTGTTCAGGAGCTGAGATTATTCAAATGTATGGGTAGATTTAAGAGCCTCAATCCCGGAAGAATTTCCTAAGAAATCCGATCCACATAAATTTTATCGTATTGAAGCAGGACGGACCTTTAAATATCTACAATCTCATGGAGATATCTCTTCATCTTCCAAAGATATTAAATATGGAATTCGATAAATTTGTTTATTTTGGTCGACTTCCAGATATCCTTCCAGACAACCAATTTCTCACAAAGGACTCATATCCGAAAATAACCAGAAATGATTGCCGAAGAACGTATCTTTCGAATGGTTGTTAGATAAATTCTGAATTCCCTCCCATTCCGGAGTTATATGTACCTCCTCCATTCAGATCGAAATTTATAAATTTTCATACAGAGTGGACGGAATAAATTTTTTTTCGAAGGGAAGGGGAGAAGAAATCTTGTACTTTTTGATTTCCGAGAAGAGATCCAAGATAAATGTTTCAATTAATATTAATTTCGGTTCGATACTCCCCTTCCTTCTTCAACTTCCGAAGAAGTAGTTAAAACAAAGCTAGAAAAGTGATAATCGATCCAATACACTATCGAAATCTCATCTAATTCCTATTTAATATTCATTGTTCTGTGTAAATGATCAAAGAACTTACATAGAAACTCCATAAAATTCATGACCAGCGGTCGATATAACAATATCCCCATCCAGCAGACACTTCAAATACTCCTCTCTGGTCAAGTACCCATAATTGATCAGCTTATCGCCCAACTTCTCTCTGATCCCATCAAAGCATTCGGGAATCGCTTGGAAATTCTCACCGATAATAGAGGCCCGAAACGGTACTTGTCGCTTATTCAATTCCAACAGTGTTTCAGCTAGTAGCTGTGGATTCTTATCATGTTCCCATCGATGCGGCCAAATTAAATGCAAAACAGAATTGTACGTTTTATGTAGCCGAACCGGCATCCGTTGAAAATTGACTGGAAAATAGATGACATCACATTTTGGTTCGATCTTCTCCCGGATCTGCTTCAACTTGAAATCCGATTGAATGTTCATGAATGGGACGATGCTGGTTAAGAAGCTCGATTGATTAAATGTTGAATTAAAAAGGAGTACATCCGCAGCCAGACAGGTCATTATTTGATTCATGCCATACTGACAGTCACGCTCCTTAATCTCCTGTACCGGATAGACGAGTTGATTCTCATGGAAGTAAACAATTTTACGGCAACCGGATAAATCGGTACGGACGCCCAACAGTTCGGCTAAATTTAGTACGGACGATGTGAATAGGATGGCGTACTGATGATCGGTTGGAATGATTTGTGAGAAGTAGAGAGCACTGGTACGGGCACGCCAATGCCATTTTTTGGCAGGCAGGGTGTACAGTTCGTATTCCATACGATTAACACCTGAAAATGAACGGGGGAAACAATCAGACTTCTCCCCCTACCAACTAATTATCTCCTACTCACCTTCGAGTATTGTATCCAATAGTTGCTTATGCGATCCACCATAAAATGGTTCAATAATCAATATTCGAGCCATCGTCAATCAAATCTGGAACCCACCACTCCCCGAAATTTTCGATTAGGGGTCCGGTTGGTGACACCCTAGTTTTTAAGCGGTCAACCGGTATTACGGGCACCAGATTTTCTCTTTTAATTATCCTAAATTTCTTTCATTGATAATTTTCGTTTCAATTTCCAACTTTTTCCTTATCAAATCAAAAATTTTCCGATTTAGAATGGCCCCATTGAGTAAGGATGTATCGCTATGTTTGCTTCCTTAATCGAACTGAAAATCACTGGAAAAGGAGGGTTCGGAGACGGGATGGGGAGGTATTGAGATTGGTGAGTTGGGATGGATGATCAGCTGTTTATTGAGATTAAAAATCGATTTGAATATGAGAGCGGGAGAGAGACAGCGAGCGTCCGAGTGACAGTTCACAAGAGTAAATCGATTGGGGGAAAGTTTGAATGAGTTAAAAGCTCGACTCGGTATCTCTTTTTTGAATTGGCTCAAATTCAAATGTAACCAAATTAGAGATGCAAAAGATTCGAGTACCAGGTACGTTATACTCGTTACTTTTAGGATCCGAAAGTAACGAGTATTCATTTCTAGAAATACTAGTTACTTTTATTCTATTCTTGGTTGGTTTCGCTTTAATATTTTCCCACTACCCATATTTTTGTTTTATATCGATTTTATGTATTTACTTTATGGATACGAAGGGAAGTATATAAACGAATGAGAAACGAATCCGAAATAAGTAATTATACTATATACACATGTAAGAACAAAGAAGTTTCGAGTACATAAGGCAAACATTTGTTTATTTTTTCTATATATTTGAGTTCTCGGTACCAAATAAAATGTAGTAACACAACAATACCAAGGTCAACAAATCCGAGTACTCTATCTACCGATATAAAATATCGTGTGTACATTGACATGTAGAATAAAGTAGCAACGGTGCATATAGGTACCGGTACCTAATACAATGTAACGAGTACTTATAGTTAAATGGATCCGAGTACTCGGATCCTAAAAGTAACTAATCCTTGCATCTCTAAACCAAATTAATAACGGCTAACTACTAATATCCCTGTAATATCTTTACAGCCGTTTCGTCGGGCTTAGTTGGCAATCCTTTAGGATTGTCTTTACTTTACATCGACTAATGAATATTTACTGAAGCGAAACGTATTCAATAACCAACACGAAACCTGGATATTTCCATGCTTGGTTTCGGGCTCTTAAGCATTAATTTCCTCACTAATCCTAACTGATAATTTGATTCCTCGTTCCCGAATCTATCTCTGCAGCTCCTTCCTGCAACGTCCATTTCGTTTAGAGTTGCTCTTTATTCTCAAACCACTACAGATTTTCAATCCTTTCATATGAATATGTTTAAAATTTCTCACTATATCTCACTGCCTAAATCAGTCTCACAACCGATCATGAATCCCTAGTAAAAGAAGAAGCTGAATAGAATTAGAACTTGCGACATAGGTCACTGATACAACCTACTAGATATTGTACCAAAGTTAATTTCCTTTAGAGCTGTGCATAGATCTTCACTGTCATCATAAAGTTGATGGTAGAGGACCGTGCACCCCAATCTAGGTCTTTATGAAGAGCATGCTAGAGAAACTTCTCTAGAAGTATGGTAAAATGCGAGATATCTCGGAAAAGCAACGTCAGCCTTTGTTTCCTCGTGTGATTTACCGGAGCTTCTTTGGAGCTCTGTTTTTAAAATCAATGGAACTCAGTTACTTTGCAAAGACCTATAAACAGATGGCGTTATGTTGTTAAGAGTATAAGTAGTATTCGAACTCTGAAGTAGGCCACTTTCCTAATTAACTGCGCTGCCTGAACTTACTTTTATACAATATTCAGGTATAAGAAAGACTACCGGGCCTTCTACAATTATTACCTTCGTTTTCAACACGCGTGGAGAAGAACCAATGGAAGCCAAGCTTCCAATCCCAAAACTTCCGTTTCAAAAGTTAAGAACTGCTGATTTTGGTTGATTTAAAAAAAAATACTTGTAACTATTCGTATGACGATTAAATAAGCCCATAGCCGGTGTACATAGAACGTAGCCATTATCACTGATAACTTAATGTCGAGTTTGTTTAACCTACTCTAGCTTAGATCAGAAAAAACTTTTTTCTCCTAATAAATAAATATATAAATAAAAAAAAAAAATAATTCCAAAGTCTGAAAGAATACATCACGGAGTTGAGGCTATAAAGTAAAAATGGTTGAAAATTGGCCATGAAAGCAGGATATTTTGAAAACCTGGTCCAAACCATTTGGCACAACGTTGTGTTAGCTATATCTTTCATGCTCATGGTAAGATGCTATTTCACTTGTACGTCGTAAGCACACGCCCGACACATCCAAGCACGGCTCAGGGGAACGAAGTTATACTCCCTATGCATCCGCCGTGCAGATTATGACGCGTTTAGGCAGTCTCTGAAACCTTTCCCCCTTTTTTGCTAGCACACCAGCAGCCGTTCTTGCGCCGCAGCTTCGCCCTTGTCTTTTCGTCGCCTGTCGCCGTTGTGTCAACACCGATCCCTGCTGTTTTTTGTTATAACACTCCTTCGTATGCATTCGTCAGCATAGTTTGAAGATTACTGCTTTACCCATCAGTAATATTCTGATACAATACCTTGCCAACACATATTTAGTTACTCAGTATTTAGGTTTTCTCGGACAGCGTCATCACAGTCATATTCTGATAGGGTTAAATTCCTCGTGTATTTCTATTGTTTTTCTGTATAAGCTATCATCACCTAGAATTTATTTCCTTGCCGCAATGTCGCTCTGGAAATTTTCTTCACGTCATACAGTCACTTGCCTGATATTTGGCACTCCAAAAGATTTTCCAAAAGCATTATACGAATAGGCGTCTGTGCGGGTTTGTAGGGCCGCGTAAATAATTTTCGATTTGATTTTCAATAGTAAAGAATTAATAAATGACTGACTTTATTTCTAGGTTTACATTGATTTTTATATACAAATAACGGTAATTCAAATAATAGAAATACACAATTAGAAAAAGTTAATTAAATTCAAATGTACAAATTGATAATAAAAGATTATAATTCAGGGTTGTCAAACCACCAACAGGGTCTATCCCATCAGTGTCACATACTCGTGTAATCCAAATAATAAATGCGTATCACACCAAATGTCGGAAAATATTCTTCTTAACATGGTGACAGACACAAGGCTGGATACACGCCAATTTGCTCTTAAAAGTATTTTGGAGGCAAGACACAACCATCGTTCTAACCCATCTGGAGTGATTCGAAACAATGTCGTCCTTCCGTAAATTTTAAAGCCACACATTATTCTCAGATAATTGACTGGAATTTAAAATGATGTGTCTGATGAGGAGCTCGTGGAAAAGTTGTCAGCTGACGAGCTATTTGTCGATTGGGAATTTTGTAAGTTTCCGTGCCACACTGTGGCTGTTGAACGGACTAAAGCTGGTAACGGCAGCAGCACGCAATGTATGCGGCCAAAATGTTCGAGATCGATACGTAATGTCGACTTTACAGTCTCACAAAACTCCGCCTAGATTTTTAACAAAAGCAGATTATGTCCTCACCGATATAAGTGATACCGACACAGATTACTTTTCTTGTGAGCGCGCAGAGTTCTACATGGTTGGGTAGGGCTCGGATGGAACCTGAAGCGTAGCCACCTCCACGCGGTAGGTTTTGGGTCACTTTTGATATAGGAAGTGAGCGGAGAGCTATACTATTTCTAATATAACTACTAAGCATTAACGATTGCTTTGGTAACCCAGGCTGACTTCGGTTATTTTCCATTTACAATCCCAGCCCCGTGGGACATTCTTTTGCACTTTGGCACTATTTTAGAGTACAAGTTAGAGCTTCAGAGTGATGTAATGAACATTACAGTACATAATATACAAAACTATTGTATATTCATTCCCGTAATCATAAATATTTTGCATTTTTATTCCAAAATTTAGAATATTTGAGCTCAGGTTTGAGACAGAAGATATCGTCGAAATAAGTTGAAATTTCGCACACGTACTGTAGGCATGGGTGTGCAAGTTTCGCGCGCTATTAGAATTTGAACAGAAAAAAGGTGTTTTCGATCAATGCTAACCTAACACATTCTACGCTATTCCCCACTTTCTATTTCCATCTCTTTCTATATAATGTTAAATTTGAACATGTTGGTGTAGAGAATACAAGTCAATCAAACTCGACATGAGCCTGACCAATAGAAGCTATGTAACAGCTAAATGTATAGTATTACTCTAAAGCCTACTGTACAGACTTGTCTCTCTTTCCACATCGAGTAAAGAGACTTGCGACCAAAATGGCATTACTCGCATTTAGTGAGCCAAGCTATAGCATCTATAGCTAGACGCTGGAGATAAATTACGATGTAGGATGCTCGGTAGTAAAAGTTACGGTCATTAACGAGAGAGTATATTGCGCATTTATTGATATTGTTACTACCTAAAATTCGTAAATCCTCAAAATAGGGTGGCTAAGAGCTGCTAGCCGAATGTAGGCATACAAAATTAAATATTCTCACTTCACCGCCGATATCAAAAGTAGACTTAGAGCAACCCGTGTAAAATCAGAAATGATGACTGAGTGAGTCAGTATTAAGCTACCAATAGCAACTAATCGGATCGGCTTATAAAGGATTGCCAAATGCTTAAATAATTTTTGCCCCTAATGAGCAAGACAATGCTGAAAATGGCCTCTCTACTGCCCTCTCTGCTTCTATCGCACCTCAAGAAGCAAAAATAATAACAAATTATATGTTTCAAATAGCTTATCTCTATTAAGTAAACACCTTTTAATGCATCCTGAAGAACTTAAGAAAGTTCTAACGAATCTACTTTAATATGTCGCTTTTACGACTACTAGAATTTTTTCTATTCAAATGTGACAGAATTCCTAATCTATCTAATTCCTAATTCTTTAATTTTCACTCGGTCCAAAGACCCATTGAATACTCTTGCCCATCGCCCACTCGCTTTAAGAGTCCATTGTGAATATTTTGCCCTGCTTAAAGACATCGAACGGAATAAGGCAGGTTATGGGCTCATGAACGTTTTTTGAATAACTTTAGCATGTTGACAGTCAGTAGATTTTCAGGGATCGCTGCAGGAATAGTCCTTATTACACCATTAACTAGTTAGACTGTAGTCGTTTTATAAACCGACCCCCTCCCCAAACCCCCTACTCTTCCTATCCTCTCCTTCCTATCAAATTAAGAAATTGAATACAATGTTCAGTGTTTCCCTGGAAATGTCATTATATGAAAAGCGTCTCACTATTTAGAGCTCGAGTAACAACAGTAAGATACAGAAAATACTGATACTGATGAATACCTTAATTTCGACATGAACAAAGTCCTCATTTATTTCGAAAATTCGATCGCAGTCTGTATCCACAAAGACTTAAATAATACGGAATTGATCTCTATGGATACAAGTAAGAAAGAGGAAGAGGTGTTAAAGGGGATTTTTTTCTTCAGAATATTTCTATAAGTTTGTCCAGTATGTTTTAGAGATTTGGGGAAAGATTCGGGAATGGTCTCGACATTTAAGGAATTACCTTTATCACACATGCATGCTTCTCGCCAGCATAGAGAGATTTTCAAGAGCGGGTCAGCAATTGGAGTTTCAAATGTCTAAAAAAATTTCCCTAGTTATATGGACGATTCAGTCAATTCTATTTTAATTTCTTAATTCCTCTTGCAGGGGGTATAAACTTAATACATTCTTCCAACATATCCATCCATCTCTTTCATTGGAAAAGTTGTCATGATGACCAAGAAAATGAAATGAAACGACTCGACTTAATCCCACAAATCGACAATCGACAAAATCCCAGCCCAAGCGCAATGGGCATAATAGTCGTGCCTACTGGCTTTTCCAACACATTTTTCTAGATAGGAAATTAGATTGCCTTGCAAGTAACAATCAGAAAATTATCCTACAACCTGGGATGCTTAGTTGGTGCTTAGAATTAACGATATAAGAAAACCTTCTAATCGCTTTTGTATATCTAGTCTCTAGTAGACAAAGCTTCACCACCAATCTATACAATACATCAGTTTGACCTCCTGTAATTCAGGTTCAGAAGTCATAATTAGCGGAATTATAAGCAGAGGTTAATGCATTCGGGCTAAGCTTGAAGGAATTGATCTTATTTTTAAGTTTAAGTATCTACTTAATTCTGGGGTTACTTTAATTACGGGTACGGCATGGATTTAGGCTTTTGCCTAGGCTAAGGTTAAGTTCAGGTCTCTAGAAATACTAATTTTTTTTTATAAAAAAAATATTTTATTTTGAATAGAAAAATATTCCACATCTTGGTTTCGTTCCGCTTGAAACTCTGACCACTTTCACTTCCGACTCGAAACACGAATCACCGATATTAAACAGCCCAAACTCTCACATAATCAACTATAAGTGATGCATCCCTTGACCAATCAGTGCCCAAATTCCATCCAGGTAACCATTGTCCACGTCCCCGCCAGAAATCGGTTGAAGCCTGTGGTGATGTATTATGCCAAGGTTTACCGCCCACATTGGTTGCTTCTGGTTCATCTGGGAAGTAACCGGTACCACCTGCAGCCAAATTCAGCAGAAGATAAAATTCCTTATCGAACGGTGCCATTGTCGTTGCGTATCGCCATGGATTTTCTAGCGTTGGATGTGTTATGTGCCATCCACCACGGTACCAGAAACCGTTATCCGCGTACACGTACCCCCGAACCACATCATCAATCATAAATGTAATTCGATCCGGTCGCCAATCCATTTGGTAGCGATGGAAATCTAAATTCCAACCGTTACCCGGTGCCGTACGACTATCAAATGTTGCCGTTGGCCAACCGTTCAGTGGGTGGTACGGACCGAAATGTAACGTTTGTCCGACCTGTTCGACACCAATATGTTGTCCCTGTTGATTGTAGTAGGCCCGATTACCACGGGATTCCATTAAATCAATTTCACCGGATGCTGGCCACGTTCCGTATGAGTTTGTTTTTGGGAGCATCCAAATAGCTGGCCACAACCAATCACCGGCTGGAGTTTTAGCTCGTATTTCAATTTGCCCGTATTTGAAGTTGAATGAATTAACGGTCCGAACGCGAGCTGATTTGATGGGATTCAGGTAGTTGGTGGGATTACCGCCACGTTCACAACCGTAGAATTGGGGATTCGTACATCTAGTTGTTAAGGAAAACAATATCTAATCAATCTATCGACTTTTAATCTGAAAAAATTAATCTTACTCGTCTGCTGGTGCTCCACCATGTAGATTTAGCGTACCAGTCCATAAGAACTCTTCGCCATGCGTATCGGCTAACAAAGTTGGCCGAAGTTGTAGTTGACCGTTCGTAACAAATGAATTTGATCGATTGTTTAGGTAATATTGGAATTCCCAGTTCTGAAATTCAAAATTTTCTCATTAAACTCCACGCAGTTACATGAAATTTTGAAATTTATTGTGGAATATCCCGAAATGTACCAGAAATATGGGAAATTAAGTAAGGAAATTTCACTTCACGTCAATTGTAGTTGAATTAATTTCTCCATTTCGCTTAAAATACTTACACCACCGCCGGCTAAAGTGTTCTCATGTTGCCAAACGTCCAAATCGAACTCGTTAAATTCCTCTTGGAATATTAATTGACCAGAACATATAGTACCGGTTGGTGCATGCGATCCCGACGCGGTTGTTACGGATGGAATACATTGCGAATATCCCTGTGCAATAACCCCTAGGAATAGGGCGAGCAGTAGATAGCTCATTATAGTTAAACTTTTATTTCTGTATCCGATGATAGATTCATCAATACTGTCCGAACTCTGAAATTAATTGGCATTTATATCAATTTTTTTTTTTTCAAGTAATGCCCAGGCTTAAGTATGAACTATCTTAAAGATTCGAGAGACCTTATCAGGGTCCTGAGTTATTTATGTGTTTTTATCACCCTTTTACCTCTTTACCTGATAATTGAACTTAAATCTATTTACGGCACTTGATTGATAAAAATTGTTGTTTAGTTTGAAATTTTATTAATCGAATTTTGGAGGCCGTTTTGCATAGCTTCCAAAGTTCGGCCAATTCGCCACCATTTGAAAGTAATATCTGCATTTCTTGAGTGGCTGAGTAGCTCGTGTGTTGGGTCTACCCCTTAATAAGTACCATGCCGTGTTCAAGGTCAAATTCGAGTTCTACGATTGCCTAATATTCTCGAGTTTTTCTCTTGAAAGTTTCTCCCTCTCTTTGGTGTACGGAATCGCCCAGGTTCACCTATAAATCTAAGCAGTTTATCTAGATTTTCCCAGGAGATGCTTACCCAACTCGATCGACTTGTGATTTTGAGTCAAACCCAAGTAGCCCGATTACGGACCCTTTTACAGACGAATACTTAACGTTACCTCGACGCAGTCCACCTCCTAGGTATTTTATTATATCGAAATCTATTTGTTGTTACTTTTGGCGGCTTGTGGCTATGGCATAGATTTAAGCGTACTCGTATATTCAGTTTTAGCTACAATCTTCAGTTCTAATTTAGTCTAACAAAATATCCAATAGGTATAATTACAAAATGTCCAATAGATGCCCATAGTTTTTTTTTAAAATATGTATGACCGAGATTAATGTTAGGTCAGTTAACGCTAAGACGCTTCATGCTCATGGGACGTCCGTAGTTATCGAATAAAGGAAAGACAATTTATATTGAATATATGGCTATGAAATGACGTGGCCGTGTAATTGATTCCATACGTAAGAGTTACGAAATATATTTGCAGAAGATGGCTATCCAAAATTGGTTCCAAGAATGTTCGTAGTTTTAAGAAGATATAACATCACGTCCGGTTCGGAATATTTAATGTTGTAAAGAGATTTTCTGAGAGAAGAGGCTTTACTTTGTCTTAGATGCATAAGATAAAACCGCAATACATAGCTTCCATTGAGTCTCTCCGTCCCCAGCAAGATTTTTGCGAGTACTATGCGGCAAGAGAAAGCGTGCGAGTGTTTCGCGGTTGACGCGTTTTCGAATACCTATATTCTATTAAACTCTTACAGATCTCAAATTTACCGCATTACGATCTACGTCTCAAAATTTACAGAAGTCGTCGCTGGGTGTTCTCAAATGAAGCCAAGTTGTGTTTATCGCAGAACGATCGTTGCGGCTTGTCGCAAATAGTTAGGCCTGCGAGTACTCTGTGACAATAAAAAATGTTGCTGGGGTCATAGTCTACCAACTGCTTCGAAAAGTTGTCGTAATGTTCGATCTTTAGGGAACATCTGTTGTTATATTAAATCGTTCAGAAACTATTCCATCCAACTATGAGGGATCTGGTAAAATTCAAGGTCTTGGAGATAGCCAACGTAATTGGTTGGGTTTAATTACCATAAACTTTTTCCTTCTTTAAGGAGACCCAAGGAAAATAAACAGAAGCAGTAAAATTTGAGATCTTAGTGTGCATAGCAAATTTCCAAATTTCGATATGAGTCGATTTGGAAATTTTTTCTCGCAAAATCTCCATTGTGTTTCACGCTGTATGGGTCCTGGAACCCTCTTGCTGAAACCAGATGTTGTTCTCTGGCTCCAGTTGCGGAAACAAAAATTGTTAAACAGTTCCCGATCAGTTCGGGCATGACAAATCTAATCTTCAAAAAAATAATGGCCGTAGATTTTGTGAGCTGTGATTCCACAACAAACCGTCACTTGTTCTGGATGAAAGGCCTATCATGAACATGTTGGCGATTCTGAGTTGCCCAAAATCTGCAATTTTACTTATTAACAAATCAGCTCAAATGGAAGTGAGCCACATCACTCATCAACAAATTTCCCAAGAAATTATCGTGATTTTCCGATTCAATCAAAATGACATTAGTCCCCAAGATGTAATAATTGCACGAGTTGAGTTTTATATGGATGGGAAATTAAATAAATCCTCGAAATTCGACGGAAGGTGCGACCATAAAAGCTGGAGGTTTGGGGAGTTTCAGCCATACTTTCCCTGACTGCCGGGATGTTTTCTACACGGAGCTGGTTTCGGAGTTTTTCAATTCGAGGAGCATCCTGACCCATACTCCTCAAATATAGCTATTAAAGCATAGATTGTTGCTCGAGCTGTTTTAATATCATAAAAAGTCTTACAATAGAACGTCTATTCGCCAAAAATGAAGAAACAATTGTAATAGTTCGTTGTGCCGTCGTATACCCTGATCTGGTTTCTACAATAGAGTGAGTGCGTGACAATAAACGCCTTCGCATGGGTTTGTCCTGGTGATTGCTCCCAGCACAATTTTTTCCTATTTCCGACCCATTCTGATATCATTCTGCTTGCCGTGCATTTTGATATTCCACAGAATGG
>JANTOP010027471.1:0-12200 GCA_027564815.1 Symmerus nobilis | reverse complement strand
AATATCTCATTTTTATTTCTCGGATAAAAATAGAAGATAGAGGGAAAAATGGTAAATATCAATACTTATTTCAATCCAATCCAAATATATTATTCGCTGGAATTAATAATTGTTCGACAGCGTCTGACATCATAAAAATAAATATTGATCATTTATTCCGCAAAGTTCATTACCGACCTAACATACTTCCCAATTGCATGGTAAAATAAAATTAGTTCCGCTAACGGCTTCATAAATTTTAGATCAAAACATTTTTTAATAACAATTATTAAAAATAAAATAGGTTTACATTAGTTCTTCTATAATAATAAATAATGAATTCCTTAAATAACATTCATTTCTACTTTAGAATCTACTCTACTTCTCTTAAAGATTGTTAAATTATAAACTATAAAGGTTAAGCAGCAAAAACAGCAAATCATTTCACACAATTTTCAGAAATAAAAAGAAAATTGTATTCATGGATACATTTTTCATTTTTTCTCGCTATTGTCTTGTTTAGATATACATACGATATATAATATCTATTTAGCTTCCAAAACGAGGCCACTAGACCTGAACAAATACACAAAAATCAGTTTAATAATCGTCATTCAAATAAGAAAAAAATCGTTACTAACAAGAAGAAAAATTCTTTACTGTCAATGTCTAAATAGCTTTTAACTATCTTCTATTAGAAAAAGTTGGTATTTGTTACAGGCGGTTTAGCAATATGACAATCGAAGAAAATTTATGTGAAAAGTTTTTATTTTATCACAAGAAATAAATAGGAATTAACTTTCTATTATAATAAATAATAACTAACTTAATAAACCCCATTAATTGTTATCGTTTAATGATCTCATGATAGAATATAATTGCTATATCTCCAAACTAATTACGTTATTATCGTTCAATTGACAAGTATTGTATAATTTATCGGAGGACAATCCTACTCGACTTGCTAATTCTTACTTAAGAGATAATATAAATATCCTGCAAATAATTTTGAGACCTTTTATCTAAAAATGGATCTTTCTTAATTTATATTCTATATAAAAATATATACGTGGATCTCATCATTCAGATAAGATCAGTTCCGGGTACGGATTCAGCGCTGGACGCTAAGAACCCCTAGTACCTAGATACTCTGGTCCGTTGTACATGCCCAGTTATCATTTCTGATTCTACACGGTCACTCTAGAGTTAGTTTTCATTCTAGCTAAAATTGACAGAATAATTGTAACCTTAAGTTCGCGTACTTCCTGACAGTTAATGGACCATCTTACAGTAACTCTATGTCTTATATTTCATAAATTAGGACATTCACACATAACGTGAAACCCAGTGTCATCCTGAAGCCCGCAGCCACTACATATTGGCAGAGTCTGACAGCCTAATTTTGAAAAGATGACTATTCAAAATATTATGACCTGTAATCGTGCTAATTGCCAGGCCGATTCTCTGTCTATCAAGACAGAGGAGGGAGTCCGTAGTACCCTTACACAGCCGAGGTAAGAACTTTTTCGTTTGCTTACCGCGATCTCAGGCGCTCCCATCTACATAAATGTTCATATTCCGAAGCTAGCTTTAAAGTTAGGTTGGACTTAGAAGTGCTGATACCACATGCAGGTTCTGGTCTAAAAAATGAGTTGTTGGTCCCCCTTTACAGCAAGTTCGTCTGTCGACACATTACCTAACACCCCGCTGTGACTAGTGGTCCTAATTACCCCAGTGATCAAGATGCAAGCTAGTCGGTATAGCTTGCCCAGCCTACATTTTGTCGCATTATTAACGGCCCCACCGTTTTGGGCCACCATACGACAGCTGCATGACTAATAATGAGTATTACACAGGCAGTGTAAATTCATAGTAAATATTTCAGGTTTCGTCTTCAGCTTTTGCCTATAACCTTACGGCACTACCATAGGAGCATTCTAGCTTTTTGTAACTTCTCTTCTAAATGTGAAGTCCAATTTAGCCTAGAGCCAAGTATCAGCCCGAGGAGTTTGACAGATTTCTTCGATTTTCCGCCGTTGTGTGAGCAGAACTTGATTATATTTGGAAGGATTCACTTTTAATTGATTTAAGATCCACCATCGTACTATCTTATCAAGTGCGGTTTGAGTAAGTCCACATATCGGGTATTAACACTTTTATCGACGATTAAAATAGAGATAGCAACAGCATACGCATGCGTGAAGAGTTTACCGTTGAGTTTACCGTATATCGTTGAGTTCTTCAATGAGGGGGTCAACTACAATACTCCACAGGAGCGGGGATAGAACACCACTTTGTGGGCACAATAAACTATGTCTTTTGTCAAAACCAGCATTCGGCTACTGACCATGCGATAAATTCAGTTAATCAGCGTAAATCCGAATCCAAATCTAATAGCAGCACATTTAATGGCCTAGAAACTAGTATTATCGAAGGGGCCCTCAATATCTAAAAATATTTCCAAAAGAATATTCTTCTTTCTCAATGGCCATTTCAGCACGGTGAGTAAATTGGTGAAGTGTTGAGTTCAACGATTTACCTTTCTGGAACGCATGCTGATTGGCACGTAAAGGACGGCAGGCCAGAGGGCCGTTCCTCAAGAATATGTCGATCAATTTCTACAATGTTTTCAGAAGGACTGAGCTTAGACTGATTGGTCGGAAAGATTTGACTTCCGAGTGGGATACCTTCCCAAGCTTTGGGTTCAAGCATAACCTAATTTGGCTGGGCCACCTTAGTAGAATGTAGCCCAGTGCGATACTGTATCTCATTATTATAACTAGAGCAAATTTCATTGCTGAAACCCCTTTTGAAGCATAATGGGCCAAATACCATCGGGACCACCAGCCTCATGTGGGGCAAATGATTCATTCAATAGCCCATTTCAGTTCTACAATATCGCAGGCTCTGTCCCAGTCATATTGATTAACTTGTACCATAAATAATTCAGCGATTTGCTGGTTGCTGAGAATTGTACTTCCGGGATAATGTTTCTCAGTAAGATACATGAGGATGTCACCTTTATTCAGGGTAAATGTCCCATCATAATATCTCAACATTACGATAGGATGAATTTAATTTGATTTTGTTTTCATGTGGAATTTTCTGTGTTTTATCTAAAGTTGATAAAATATATAAATCAAAAACATTTTATTATTTAATTAAATTAAATTTTTATTTTCCGTTAATTCAATTTCTTATCGATTTTTAAAATCAACAAAATGTTAAAATAATTAGCATAATTTTAATTTGTAAAACTCGTTAATATGTTTCTATGTTTATTTTTGGAATATCATTTACTACAATATGTTTTTTTTCGTAGAGATTATAGTTTTCATCCGAATTAGTGAAGAATTAATGGGATAGCTTCTATAATAAACCGGATTAAGAATGTTTTGCTGCTTTTTTTCTTATTTAATTCCCCAGAGATTATTAAATTTATTAAAATGAAATGTGGTGCGGTTTTATGTTAATAAATTCAATAGTTAGTTTTTGTGTAATATCCCATGAATTATTTATTGCTTCTATAGACAAACCGGTCATTATTAAAATTTAACAGTGGCTGCCTGATAGAATTGAAGCGAAAATAAAATGCATATAAAATAAGGCAAATCATTTTTTTATTGTCCGGATTCTAAGTAATTGGTCGGCTCGCGTCTGTACGTTTTAGAAATGTATTCGAAATGCAATGTCTATTTTAAGAAATACGAATATCACTTTGTAATTTTATTGAGAATAAATCGATTTTCTTATCCAATAACGACTAACAAACCTATACATATAGAAAATGAAATAAAAAAGTTAAGTGTCATTTGGAAATAAATCGATCTGCTTCAGTTTCAATCTATAAGAAATTCCATTTCGCGTGTTACATTTAAATAACACGGTTCATTTAATTCGAAGATATACTGTGCTTGAATAATTTTTTTCTTTCAATTTTACAATTTATAATTCGACTTTTATTGGTTAATTTATTGATTGGTAAATTAAATTTTTATAATAATGGGAAATCTGGTTTTTTCTTTCTCATCGGTTGAAATCAAATATGGTGTAAATTTAATCATAATCGCTCAGATAATCGCACAGTTTAATATGCAATAATTTGAAATATTTTTAAAATGAAATCATCAAACATCATTTTTACGTAATGGATATTTTTTAATGAAATTATTATCAAGTACAATTGAGTATTTTTCAGAACGTTTTCTTCAATAAAGATTATTAAATTGTTTTTCCCCTTTTTAAAGATAAATCAAAATTTCTATCTCTTTTATATTTCTATAAATTTAAACTTTAAATAACTTTAATAATAATAGAAAAATAAATTATAAGATTACAACATTATTTACATATTGTTATTCTGTATTTATTATGTGGTGTTAACAATTGATAAGGAAACCGTGATCCCATATTAGTATTATCTGAAACAGACAGCTTAACAATATAACTTTAAGAAAGGAGTTATTTACATATTATTATCATATTTAAAATATTTTAAGAAATTTTATGTATTAGGTCTACCGGAAAGTTCTGCCTTAAAATAATAAATTTTCCAAACCTTGAATGAACTTTATTGAATAATATAATTTCCATCATTATGTTTTATGACTTCTTCCCAGCGTGATAGCACTTTGTATATCCCATTTAAAGAAAATGCCTTATCAATAGAGGCGAGAAATTGAACAAGTGCTTGTTTGATATGACATGATCTTGACATTATCGTTGTCAATTAACGATAGTCACCCAAAGCGTGGCTTATCAGAAAGGTCAAAATCACCTATTTAAAATTTTTCGAACCATCTTCTGCATTTTCTATCAAGAACTGTACCTTCACCAAACACTTTCAATAAACTTCTACACGCTTCTGTAGCATTTCTTCCTTGTGGGAATTCGTACAAAATACAGTGGAGTAAATGAACTTTATTAGTAGCCACGGTTATACGATCGAGTCTTACTTAAGACTAACATGAATCATCTTCGTTTTCGTTCATTTGCTAGGTCAGTACGGGAAGGTGAGGTAAGACGGGATACCTAAGGTTGTATTGCAAATACACCTCAGTGTTTTGAATATTTTAAATTAATTTTGTTATCACTTGAACCTTTTAGGCATCTTCTAATAAAATATTCACGCATAACGCAGTATGAACATATCTTACGTAATGTTAAAATAAAAAACATAAATCTTTAGAATGGTATATTTTCGCATCTTGCCCCGTAGGGGGAGTTTAGAATTTGAAAAACATAAACTTGAATTCCAAGATAATAGTAAACTAAGGTAGGTATGTAGGTAGTAACTGTTCACAAAGTGGTCCATTCTATAATTTCCAATAATATTCAAGAAATGCATAAAAATGTTGAAAAACATAATAAAAGTTTTAAAAGTTATTAATTTGTATTGCATAATTGGCAGATATGTACTGCCTCATCATCCTCATCTTCAACTCCTGCGAAACTGTAATGAGTCCACTTTCCACATCTTATGCAATTTATCCATCCATCTGTAGAATCTAGATATAATCCACGGCAATAATGACATGGTGGCCGTCCATAAATGACGTCATGCTTAAGGGGAAAGGGGGGCGTCAAGCAAATTATGACGTTTGATTTATAAAATTAAGTTAATTAAGATCAGTACAGCATTCCCTTACTAAGTATACTACCACTACATGAGAATACTATATACTTCGGATATATTTTAAAAGTATCTGTCGGATACAATGGATACTCGTTGGTATCGGTTATATTTGGATAAATTTGGGGTGGGGTAATGTGAAGATGATGACGTCATTCAGGGGGGAGGGGTAGCGAAATTATGACGATTCATGATCGGGGGGAGGGGGGAGTCGAAAATTATGTAAAAATTTATGACGCCATCTATGGACGGCCCCATGGAGTGTTTTCGTTTTCACTATTGTATTCATCGGATGGATCTTCAGATGATTCTCGTATAATCTGTTTTCTTTTTTTTAATTAGTGCCAAATTCTCAAATTTGGTTGTCAGAACTCTTCTTTTTTTTCTTTGATTCTCCTCCTTCTTTATTTGTTTTTCAATGTTTCTATTTTGTTTTTCTTCTTGAATTTCTTGTTTTTCTTTATACTTTCTTCTAATTGCCATCTTACCTTAATTCTTACATCTTTTTTTAAGCGTACTTTTCCCTTGCGTCGTTATAGGTATTGGTACCAACTGTTTTAAACTGATTAATACAAATGCAGTATCATGTCCAGTTGCAGGTGGTCTTAGATTACGTCGATTATAAGACCAAAATGAGCAACCAAGCTGAGGTTTAGTAGCATCATTGATTGTAGTGGACGATCGAGTAATTTTGCCATCATGTTCATTTGATTGTGTGACAGGAACTAAATTTTCGGAGGCATCAGTTTCAGAGGATGTTCTGTTACCTTCGTCAATATTGATGTTAGTAGTCTCAGACGCAATAAAGTCAGTTTCGAAAAAAAAAACAGAGGAATCGTAGGGACAAATCCCGCACTTTCTAAACGCATTTACTGCAGTTGTTATAGTAGCTGCTTGTCCAAACAATTCTGCTACTTGCCAAACTGTTACTACTCATCTTGGATGATAGCGTAGCCAGGAAGCTAATGCCTAATCATAATAAATGCTTAAAATCCTCATAAAAGATACGTCCAAAGGCTGAAGTCGATGGGTTGTATGGGGAGGAAAACATAATATTTGCAAGCCATTTTCTCTGGCGGTTCTTATCAATTCAATATTTTTGGTATGAGTTACATGTCCGTCAAGAAGTAGCAACACAGGATTTGCTTTACTCGCTCCACTAAATTCAATGAATTTTTGAAACCACTACAAGAACAGCTTTGTTGTCATTCAGTCTGAGTCGCTGCAAACACCCCAATCACTATCTGGAGCATTTATCATAAGTTCTGGCTTCATTCGTTTCTTGGAGAATACCAACATAAGTGACATATCCTGCTCCTGTTGCAGTGAAGCAAATCTCTACTGTGATAGTAGCACCTCTTTCTGCGGATGATAATGCGCCGTGAAAAACTTGCTTTCTTCCAGTTTTTGCTATAATTCTTTGCTATCTACTTTTTGGAACTGTAGATACTCCAGTCTCATCTGTATTATATACTCTATTCCCAGGAATTTTCTGCTCATCATAGATTTTGCCCAGCAATTTAAAATAATTATCACCACTACTACTACTACTACTACCACTACTTTGTTAAAATCAGCAGCTCTAACAGCTGAAGTATTCTCTGGTTTTTTAATAGAAAGTTGTGGATGACGCTTCATAAATGCAAGTAACCCAGTCTTTGCGAGCTTTTTCATTATTTGTATTAAATACAAGTGGTTTATTATTTTTGATGGCCAGTTCATATGCCATGGACTTTAGGTCCGTGGTTTTATGGCCAAACAGCCTCGTCTCTATATCAAGTAAATAACTCACAATTTCAGCTTCTTCTTCTTTAGAAAAAACAGACCTTTTTGGGCACAGCGGTATTTTGGTACGATGCATTCACTCAGTAGTACTATTACAAACAACTTTGACTTTTCTCTCCAATGTAAATTGAGGAACACCAAAAGTTTTTACAGCTACGTTGCATCCCATTTTCCCTTCTATGACTGTTGTTACAACTTCGCTAATTTTATCTTCCGTAATACTGCTTTCTGAATAGCACAGCACGAAGTAATAATTGGTTTTTTTATGCGTTTGTCACGCTAACAAATTGAACCAATAATAACATCGAAATGTCTTAAAACGGATGTTTTGTGCTCGGGCAGCGACACGACCTCGCACATCGAAGTTATTCACAGGACTGAATGGGGCCAGGACGCAGGACGTCACTTTAGATAAAAGTATTGCCGAAAAATTACTAGGGGTACCCGTCTTGCCCCTTACCCCGCCTTGCCCCACCTTCCCCTATGTATACATTCAGTGATAAAAACAGAGAGCCAAATATACGTCAAATGAATATGCGCACACTTTTTGAAACTTGTTGTAACCGGAACGGACAGAACTTTCCGGATACTCCTAATATTTACAATTATTTTGAGAAATCTTTCATTCGATTTCGAAATAATTTTTGATTTCCTGAATTAATTGTAATAGATTGGGATATAAATTAAAAATTATCTTTCGTATTACAAATATTATTAAACAAGCGCTTCATAAAATTCTAAATAAAAAATTTGATATCTATAATTAAAAATATGAATTTATACATAGAATTGTATACATAAGAAAATAATAATCTGTGGAACCGGAACAGGATAACATTGGCTAGTGTTATTATTAATATAGGGAATATTTGATTACTGAGTTCATAGGGCACAAATGAATTCAGTGGCGTTTGGCAAAGCAGATGTATCCATTATTTTAATTTTTCAGGAGAGCGAAAACGATCTGCTTTTGACAGCACAATATACGGCTTGGTGGACTTATCAGGTTTTGTAAAGCGTTAAATAAGAATATTTCCTTTTAAAATTGGCTTATCAACTTTAATCTACAACTTAAGCGTAAAAAGTGAAAATGGCAAAAAGTGGATTTATCTGCTTTTGCCAAACGGCCACTGAATTATAGCAATAATGGTCCAATAGAAAAAAATTAAATAAATAATGAAATCCATAATAAAGAGGTGAACGATCCCTTAACTAAACACTTCTTACGTAAACAATTGAATATAATAAACGACTTTTATGCGGGTATATTATGCTTTCTCATATTCAATTGTAATAAAATAAAAATTCAAAGAAAATATTACAAAATATTTTTGAAATTAACTATAATTTCTCTGTTCGTCTCATAATAATCGTCGATTCGTCTATTCCATAACTAATAAAAAAGAATTATGAATTCATATATCTTTTCACTCTAAACATAATAATGAGATTAATATAATCTTGATATGGGGCCAAATGTAATAAATAAAATGAATATCGTTCCACTGACACTGTATCATTATTGGTCAAAAGTTAAGTATTTTTTCAGTAATCATTTGAAGCGCACCACAAATTATAGTATAAAGATTTATTTTACCTCCACGTATTGAATTAAACGATAAATAATCATAATCAATAGTTTTATGTCGTGTTTTATATAGTTTTTCGGACAAACCTTCGCTCATTTACATTTGATACAATCAATTTACGAATGAGTAAGAAAAGAAAAATTATTTCCTTGTCACCGATAATTTTTAATTAGAGAATATTATATTACTTTTAAATTTTATGATTGGATACGGTTTATATAAAATCAATATAACCGCAACGAAATTAATAATTAGAATAAATCAATTTCCACACAAATTATTGTATACGCAGCACACACATGAATTCTATGGTTCTAACTACTTATACCATTTGAAAATGATGAGTCCGAAAAAATCAGACGAACCTTCCCCCTGCGGGAGTTCTGTTTCGGTTAATGTAACAATTACAAACAATTTTTTTTTATATATTTGATTGAATATAAAAATTAAATTGACTTTCAATAAAAAATCAAAACATACAATGTTTTAAACTCATGTAGGTATATCTATGTGCTAAAATTGTAAATATTCGAAATAAAAATACCAGAAACGCGGGAGCTAAGCATTGCAGCATTAAATAAATGTCGACAATAAAAAAACATGAAAAATACTATAAATTTTATTTATTTAAAAGTCCATGTTATTGCACAATACATATTTTTACTATTGTTTATAATCAAATGGAACAAACGGGAAAACCTCTGGTGTAGATTTTCAAAAGAGAGCCATCGGTGAGTTTAAAAAAATAAAAAATATTAAATACAAAATAAAATTCTAGTCACGATTTGTTTTCGCTATAAACTAAACATTATTTAATTTAATCTTAATACATTTTCTCGCCTTCGCATATTTTTTGTCCGAACATTACGTATGAAATATGTTGGTTTATGGTAGATATAAAATGAAATAACAGTTCATATAAAAGAAGATAAAAACGAGATAAAACAAATAATACCAGGTTTTACCCATCACAGATTCAAACATTTTTTTTTCTTTATTCTCCAAACCAAATAGCCACTAGCAATTGTAAATGTAATTATTGACTATTAATAAATTTAAATAAATCTTATAGTTGAAAAATTCTTGCAAAACAAACATGTAGTATTATGTGCGCAATTGATGTAAAGAAATATCCCCAATTCACATCCTGTAGGCATTACATGCCGTTATATATTTAGAAATCTCCCTAACAAACTTTACGGGAATCTCCGAACAAGCATAAGAAATAGTTCAAAATGAAAGTCAAGCATAAATGATTTGACATTTGGAAAGGAGGTTTTTTCTGACAGTTGTTAAATTTGATTAATTACAATCTCAGCTATGAATCGATACACGCCACCCAGAACATTTTTTATTGTATAAACAAGACGGTTACATATCAAACACATCAAACCAAACTATCCAATTATTGAAAGTAACATTTGGAAATCGCATTATTTCACGAAATGGACCTGTTAATTGGCCACCAAGATTGTATGATTTAACATAATTTTTTTTCTCAAAAGTTCGCTAAAGGAAATGGACACCCTTTATATTTAAATACGGTATGTCTTGGAAATGGAAAAATAAAAAAAAAAATCGGAATATTCGAAAATTTTCCAAACTTTTATCGATTTTTTTTTAAATTTACCAACTGGAATTGTAATATTTTCTTATTTTCAAAAATCCGTATATTTTAATAAAATTTTAAAATTGTTTTATTAGGAATAATTAAATAAATACTGATAAATACCATAAAACAATGTATGAGAACTTAATGATGAAAATGGCAAGTGAATTAGCTTTCCTGGTAGACATAACAGCTCATTTAAATTTGTTAAATTTGGATTTTCATGGAAAAAAGCAATTCATAGCAGACCTAATCATATGGAAGCGTTCGAAGCTAAATTGAAATTATTCCATACACAATTTTTGTATGGACAATGTGTGTTCATTTCCCAAATTGCAAAATTAATAGAAATTTTCCAGAAAATGTTCGAGGATTTAAAAAAATATAAATCCAATTTTAAATTATTTTCGAAGCCATTTTCAATAAATCCGGAAGAAACTAGTCGTAACCCATAATTGGAATTAATAGACCTGCAATCCTGCGATGTATTAAGACAAAATTACAATGATGACAGGGAAAATTTTAATCCATATCCAGATTAACCCATGTAGAGGCCGTCGAAATTTCGGGGCCCCTTTCCACTTTGCAAATTATGTCCTAATACGTTTTGAACAAAATCTTGATAAAGCAATTCAGTTCTTTCAGTTCTTATGCCATCGATGATCGGTGGCAATTATTGAGCAGATTCAACTTCGAAAAAGATCGTTTACCAGTAGCGCTCGTAATCGTGGGACATTTATAAATTTTCAACGCTATCATAACATTTGGGAACGTTTATTATGCCATATTTTCAAAAATTAGTTTGTAAGATTGGCGCGATGCTGGCACTATTTTATCGGAATTTTCTACTTGTGAGATGAAATACTAAAACTGAACTATTTCATATAGACAACGCTTATGTCGCGTAGAAAAGATGCGCATGTAAACAAAATATGATCGCACAGTTATCACAGTTATCAGTTATCAAAGAACCAAAGTGACAGCCTTTTCGTTACAGTTGATCAACTACAGCATTTTATATACGTTCAACGCCGTTAAAGAGCTCCTTTCGTTTCACTTTTGAATGAGCGACAGTCGGGAGGGGCTAACTGTTAATTTATAACAATTGTACTATTAGTCGAATCAAAAAGTTTATTGAACATTTTCTCTTTGGACTTTCAATTCAAATATTTTTTTTTTCTATCTATTAAAAACAATTAAAATTAATTATAATTTTAATTCGCTTTCAAAATCAAGTTCAATATTTTTGTAATCCCTTGTCGCGGGGCCCCTAAATGGCAGGGGCCCATAGGCCAGGGCCTACTTGGCCTATTGCGTAATTCGGCACTGATAAGTACCCAAATTTATATGATATGGCGATACGTTACGTATCTTTGTTTTGTTCAACATATATTTGAGAACAAACCTTTACAATAATTAACCCCTCAAAAAGACCCTCAAAAAAGTGCTATCTTCATGAATCTTTTTGATAGGTTTATATGATAGATATTGATATAAAAGTTTTTCCATTTAATAAATACACTTTCGAAGTAAGGGATGTGTTCCGGTTGTGGGCACCCTTTTGTTTTTGCCTCATAATTCTTAGTCAAG
Organism: Symmerus nobilis; assembly: GCA_027564815.1. NCBI lineage: Eukaryota > Metazoa > Arthropoda > Insecta > Diptera > Mycetophilidae > Symmerus > Symmerus nobilis. The sequence goes on along the minus strand of JANTOP010027471.1, from coordinate 16 downwards.
TTCATATTATTAAGAC
>JANTOP010027460.1:0-12205 GCA_027564815.1 Symmerus nobilis | reverse complement strand
ATAATTTTTTGTGATGTCGGCACCTGGGTTCGAACCTCGAACCTGCAAACCTCCCTCATTCCAAAGCGGGCGTCATATCCATTATGCCATGGAAGAGGTAACCCTGTATATACTCCATTAAAAATCGATGTAAGTTTTATGCCATATATTAATTATAGTGATACAATTCGGACGCTTTATCAGTTATTAAGTTATCACTAATTTGAATTTAAATGACTAATTAAAATTAGTGCAATAAATTATGCCTGAGTAAGTGCTCACTATTGCTAATACTCAGAGCATGAGCTAGTAGTATATGAGCCCTTTGAATTTACGATCAAAATTCTATAAATCTGAAAGCTTTACTGTTTTACTGAAAAGATTAGCATTTGCCTATTAATCTATTAGTTTTATGGGTGATGTCTAGGTTATCATTGATTTGAATTTTGAATAGCAGAAAAAGAGAGATAAACATACTTGTAAGCTTGAGTAATAGGAGAAAATGAAAAGTTTAATTGTAAGTTTAGCATAAAGCTTAATAAAAATGCGCTAAAATTTGAAAGTTAATTTCGTTCTCATTTTCACAGCCCGCAATACCATTTGAAGAAATGGTCACTGAAATTCTGTGAATACAATGTCATCGATGGTATTAGATACCAGACACTTACTTTTCATCGGTGACTTTTTTTAATGAGTATCAAATACTCAACATTTCGAGTGTCAGTGAGCATTAATTAAATAACATTTTTGATCAAACGTTTTCGTTTATGCCTGGCTACCTAAAATATTCCAGAACATTCAAAATTATTTAAATAAAATCAATTTTGGCGAGCTTCCTTTCAAAAATAAATTAAAAGGAAAATTTTATTTAGTCACATATTTCAGTTTTCGGTAATATGATACAGATCCAATTATAAAATGTGGAATGGAAATATTCTTCTATTTTCTGTACCATCAATTTCATAAAAAATTCAAGAAACAAAAAATTACCAATTGAGGACGTGTGTAAATGCTATAAAAAAAAATTCAAAATTGGCTAAATTGAAAATGTAACAATTTGAGTCTACCGACTTTTATCTTCCGGGGTAAATAAAAGTAGAAGAATAAAATCTTAATCCAAGAAAAATGTATATTATGTAAAATATAACCAAAATGATATATTTTCAAATATTCGCATGTTTATTTATATATTGAAATTATATTCAGGTTGTTTGATTTTTTCACCAGTTTTGAATGTATGGAATGGATAAAAGTTATTTTATAAGCTAAAGTAAGGAATTGCAAATTTCCAAGTTGAAGAAAAAATGAAAACATTAAAAGTGAATTCCTTTGGTTTGATTATGTACACCTCTATGAACAATATGATGTGATATAACATACATATAGTTGCATATGTAGTAAGTATGAATGTATTGATGTGATACAAACAATTCCATGTATGTACCTTGCGAACGGTATTTTAATATCCGACTTATTGAAAAATATAAAACAAAATACCCAATGATTCCTCTCATATTTTATAAACCGAAATACCCTAAGATAAAAGAAAAAGAAATCGGAAGTTTATTTTTGCATATAAGAAGCTAAAAACGTGATCAAAAATAAGGATATACTCGAATAAAAAGAATGTTGATTTTGATAAGATGAAAAGCAAAAGGATTTACTTTGAGACGAAAAATTTGCACACCACCTATTTGGCATCTATCTGCCAAATCCACTATATTCAATTGGATTGTAAGCAGAATGAATAGATATGTAGATTCGACTGCTAACATTGATGTATTAAAATTTTCAATAAATAAAAGAGCTTTTCAATTGGATATTATAATAATTTCGATACATATATATACTTCTAAGGTTAAATTCAAAACACCTACAAATTGTATTTTCCTATGATATGGAATATTTGTGTTTGAGGAAGTTCTGGTATGTGATTACCTATCTACTAACAAATGATTATACTCGTTAAGCATACTCGTATGTCACTGATATTTTATTACCATCTTTGAATTAACAATTCATTAAGCATTTTTCATTTATCTATCTACGTTCTACATGATGCAACAAGTTTTATTTTTGCAATTCCGGTATTATATGATATGCGGCAGTTTGACATATAAATTTGCCCCTTGCGACTTCTTGAAATAAATTATTGCATTAATATTCTGAATATAATATTCTCTTCTATTACGTGATAGATTATTAAAAGGATAATAAATAAATAAATAAAATTTAACATCCATTCCAATTATTTGCTAAATCTGTAGCAAGTAGATGTTAAGTTCAAGATAATATTGAGAATATATGAATTGCTTATCACAACTAGTAATGTAGTTGATCGTTATTTGCAGTTGGAAATTTATTATTTTTTCAAATATTCCATTGAATGTACAAATATTATAAAATATTTCCGGGTAATGTTACAATTCGGGCAATGACTGGTTGTATTATTATCTACTACCATATCAAGTTAATTATACAACTGAGAAACCCTTAAATTTATTTTTAAGCTATATTTGTATTGCCTTTTGAAAAAATCTAATTATAAATGAGAATACGAAATTACTCTAGCAATAATTTATTAATGTTTTATAAAATTAATTATTATTATTAAAGCGTATATGAATAATTTGATTATATTTTTAAATTATCAAATTACATAATCCATTATAACTTACAATAGGTAAAGTTATAACATCCTTCTTTCACTTACACTATTAAAAATAAATATAAAAATGAGATATATACGTAACAACATGTACCATTGAAGTAAAAGTAAAATTAAATTACGGAAAAAGGCAATGGAAAAAATTGTGGATAATTTAAAAAAAACCCCTAACTTATTCCAGTTCCATTTTCTAACTTTTCCTTTTAATTTTCTTGTTGTACCAAGTTAAAATTAACAGGAAAAAAATGCAAAAGTATAAAACTTCAACTCTCCGGTTAGCATTTCATTTGTCCAATTAATAGAATTCATTGGCCTAATGGTCTCTCACCCACAATAACCCTCGAAATCATTTTAACGCCTCTATGTACATCATTTCAATCGCCTCCTTGAAGAATTGCGTAAGAAGAATTATGTAATTTATATAATTTATTTCATTGTAGGATGGGAAGAACAATTGGAAAATATAATACATGAAACATTTTCGAAGATATGACACAAGGGAAAGTGAATTATAATTAATTACATTAATAAAAATGATTATAACTTTTGTTTCGTAGTAATTATTTAAAAAAAAACATATTAGAATTCAGGGTTTAAAACCTTTCTTTTTCAGTAGATATTTAACTCACTGTATGTAGTTTATCAATTGTATTGTAAACATACATGGTAATTGCAGAATCATATGTAAATTACACTGGTACACAGAATCATATGTACCTATATGGTATATGGTATACTCGACCATTCCGCGAAATTGTAACCAAAGTAATTAAAATCATTAAATAATATTGCAAAATGGCGACGTTATAGCGTGAGTTCCTAGAAAAGTTTCGGCGGTAGTAGTACGCTTGTGGAAAATTCAACGACAATTCTGATCTGAAAAATCAGGTATTCATTCGTTTATTCTCTTACACGTATTCTCTTAAATTTGGACGTAATTCTCTTAAATTACTAGATACCAAACTCAAAACTATCTCATGATACTTCTACAAATGTGAGGAAATATTGCGATGTGTCACGATTCTTCAAACGGAGTGGTCGTGACGTGTGCCTACTCTTGACTGCGAAGAAATCCAAATTCAGTTAATTACAGTTTTGGATATCTTTTCTTCTTTTTTATAAATTCTATTACAGAAATAATCTTACTCTGTTTGTTTGATGAAATGTCGTTAACCGTTTTTGGATAGTTACCAATAAATAATGGTGTATTTTATGCAAAAGATTTCGGTAATTTTATGTTAAACACATTCATAACATTGAAAACAACAATACAGTGGGCCTTTAAAAATCGAAAAACGAAATCGCGAATATGGTAATGTATATTGTCAATTAACTTAAATGTTCAATAAGTCAAATTGTTGTTGAATACGAATTTTCTTTATAATTCTAAGACATTTTGATGTAGAGGTAAATTTCAGAAGATATATAAAATATATATTAGCCAAAAATGGGTGAATATAAAATAAATACATTTTCTATGTACCTCGTATAATACCTATTTATCGTAATTTTCGTATTTTTCTTTTTGAAAAAAACTTTTCCTTAACTCTCCCAGAAATTTTGTAATGAAAACCTAAGGGGTTTTTTACTACCCTAAAAATGAATAATTTGCAACAACTTTTCCAAGAGCATTTTATTAATATCCCCTTACAAGGAATGATTGAAGACGATTCCCCGGTTGATCGCATAAAAATAACAGGAAAATCCTTGTTTTAAACTTTGTATCATATAGTTTTTTTTAGCAATTTCTTTGTGAGTAAAATGAGGGAAAAAATGAAGCAGACCTTCTATATGGAAAAACTAATTCTTTGCTTGTTAAGTCTCCATTATCAGATAGAACTTTTTTGTTCATGATTCTACTAGCAATAGTAATGTATAGCATGTACGAATACTAACGGTACAAGAACAATGGCATATGGAATTATGGAAGGAGTGAAGTATTCTTTTCTTTTAACGTATAGTCATTCTATTTCTATTATTATATTTAATAGTTATGGAATTTAAAATAGATATATGGTGGATATATAGTACGATAATATATAATTTTATTTTTGTATCGTTACGATCACAATACATAACTCTTTACAATGACTTAAAACGTGGATATAATATGGGTGTTTCTTACTTTTCCAGGATTACCGTTATACACATTTTGTATAAATTCACGATGCTAGATTTAAAATTTCAATACAATATAATAAAAGAATATATTAATAAAAATTCTGGATGTACCAGCGGCGAAATATAACGTTATAATAAACGGGATTACAAGTAAACCAGTTGAAACTTTTTAAATTACTTTTTCTCCGGAATTTAATACAAAATACATAGTTTGTAAAAACAACAATTTCTATATCGTAAAATAAAAGTAAATCTAATAACTTTAGATTTTTGGAGGATTCGTGTAGAGGTTTTATGGGTTGGTGAGAGACCGAAAATAGATATAATAGATACTAACGGAAGAAAATAAATAAAACCCAATATACTGTAATATAATTATTAATATTGCATTATAGCAAATAAAAAGATATCCTTTCTTATTTCACAAACATATACATAGTAATATATCTAATATTTATCCTTTTTTATTTCGTGCCTTGCTATCATTATACAAATATAATAATACTTAATAGTAAATATTACCAGAATTTTTGCAAATATTTTTTAAAGTATTACCTACCTATTTTCTCCGTACTTATATATGAAATCCCTAATAATAGTTTCATGTACTCCTATAATATTTGTGTGCAACTATAGCGGATTTCTTATAATAAAAGCACCAAAAATATATTATGAAATTTTCCGTTTATTTTTTACTTGGAAGAGGAAGTTGGTATGTAAAAGGGGATATTTGAAAATGTGCATTTTTCACGGAAATTCTCCATATATATTGGAACTTTATTAATGTACCTCCAGTAAAATAGCATTAAATATATCATAATACGGTAATAAAATAAACTTTTTGCACCTTCTCGGTTATCATTTTGTTTTCTTACAATAAGATCTGGAATTACATATACAAAAACTATAGGCTTCAATATTAAAATGATAGTAATTCCTGAATATCAATCATCAATAAAAATGCATGATTTGCAATATGTTCGTCATAAGTAAAGAAAAAATCCGCTGGATATGAATTAAGCCAATGTTTAACTTGCAGCAATGCATATATAGTTCAGAGAGATTACAATTCAATTGAAATCCGATATATCCTTTGGATTAAGCATTGATTAAAATTTCTAATACAACATTAATCAGAGCATAAAAACAATCGAACGGCAAATTTAATTTTTTTACCGTATCAATATTTAAAAGTCTCATATATGCTGTTTGTTTAAAGTTCAAACGTGGTGCGAGTTAATTAATAATTTAAAGAAAAAATTAAAAACCACCAAACAAAGCAAATTGGCACTAGATTGGAATCCGCAGGGAAGTCGTAAAAGAGGCAGACCGAAAACCACATGGCGGCGAACAGTCGTTAAGGAAGCCAGAGCAGAAAGAGAGGAGTGGAACGTATACTGAAAGCTCTGGCCCAGAACAGACTAAGATGGTTGAAATTTGTTAATGCCTTTTGTTCCCACGAGGAATAAGAGACGAGATGATGATTATAAAAACAAAGCAAAACATGTTAGTTCAAGTTTTTATTATAATTAATTTAGGGATTCTTTAATTAAACCAATTTACTCCCTTTTTATTTAAACCCCACTGCCCATCACTGCCTTTATTCCCCATCACTGACTGTAAATAATTTGAAATACGTCGGACAATATATAGTACGCCAGATATTAACCGTCTAATATGAAAATTAGTCCGACGCGGGAAAAACATAAATACAAGGGTTCGAGAGTAACAATACGATTGGCAAGAGAGATTCGATGGTAAAAATCGAAAGGAAAAATACAGTCAAGTGCCGCGTATCGAAAACAGCTTACAAATTAAAAATTAAATAGAGAAACTGACAATAGGAAGAAGTTAACAGAAAATAGTGGAGGATTGCAACGAATTGGATATTTGGCGGTGCATTTGGGAAAACGGGCGAAACAAGGATCGTAGGAACAACCAATTATAAACTATTTACGGTACTAACTAACGATACACAACGATTGGGAGCATCGTGGGAAATAACCCACCATTTTTACTGATGATAGGCTTAAGGTAATTTTTCTGTACATTTCCGTACTGTATAAAATTATGTGGCAATAAATATACAAAAATAAAATCACAAATTTAAATATTAGACTTTAAATAAAATTTAAATGGGCGATTTTTTTTTTGAAAAATCATTTAGAAAAAATCGCTCATTTAGATTTAGTAATTGTGTTTTATGAAATCGAGTATTCAGAGGGAAGTATTTACTTTCAAAGGGGTAAATCCCCCCCCCCCCCCGCTCCCCGCAATGTTAGATTACACACTAAATAAGGCATACTTCAAATTAGGAAGATAACTGGTTTAAGTACTAAAATATCCTGCTTTAAAAAGGAAACTTGCGGGCACAATAATGTAATTTCACCAACTTCTCATTATATTTCAAATAGTTTGAAGAACACGGCGGCAATAATCAGAATAATTTGTTCGATAGAATCTACCCCAGCCTCATCAAAAGTCCACATCAGTTATCTATGCACCAATTGGCACACCATCATGTTCGAACCCTTGCTTTTGTGCAAGAGATAGTAAATGTTTTTATAATGATTTAAGCAAATAGAGACTTGTACAAGTTAAATCTAAAATATTATTATAGGTAAATTCTAGCTGGTAGAAACTCGATCTTAAAGGACATCGCCAGATTAATAATCATATAGGCAATCTTATTTCCGAACACCTTTATATTAGCGACGATATGTTGTAATTTAATTTTTGTATGTTTACGGAGGATGAATTAGAACTTGCAGGGGATAACGTCTTTACAATCTATGGCGATGGAGGGGAATAACCTGTGCCGATAGTGTATACCTCACTTCAATATTTTCAAATATAAGTACCATTAGATAGAGAGAGATGGAAATAAAAAGTGTACACCGCACCTACTGAAAAGCAGATGACTATAGTAAGATAAGAAAAGAGAGTAGCGGCTATATAATTAATAATGATCCATTACGATTATCTTAACATTATTTGCTAGACACTTAGTTTAGACACAGTTCTTCGTTCTCTGGAAGGTAATCACAGCGACTCGGAATCTATTGGATGGGGGGCAGGTACATTTTCTATGGCATTTAAGTGATCATTTTGTGTGGGTTTAAAATATTATATCGGCAGCTCCTGATTGCTTACCTTACTTAATACCATATTGGCATACGGCGGTTGGTTGGTGAATTCTCCCAAAAAATATAACATAACAATTTGACCGAATTTATTTTAATAGATTGATAGATTGACAAAAATTTTGCTACGTTATACTATATATGTAGAGAAGTACCTTTGATTTGGAATTGCTTATTTTTAAAATGTCGTATAGATCTGCGTGCGAAGTATCATGCATCACGAGAGATAATTGACAAATATACAACATTTATGTTAGGATTTATCAGTTAGGTTTCGTGCGTATTGATATAGTTAAATAAGTAAATAACTTAATTTCTACTTTTCTACCTATGATATGGGTAAGTACAGTGTAATCCGCTTATAATGAACTTGTTGGGGCCAAACATTTTTTCCTATCAAATATTAAAATAACATATAATGAGATAAATATTTATCAATCTGGTTTTCACATTTCGTCTCCGCAAGAGCGAATATATGTACTCGAATTCGCAGTTGATTCGCTCTTTTCAATGATCGAATTAAATAAAACTCTCACCTCGCTTATATACTGGACAAACTACGAAATATTAGTATGTTGAAACCGAGATTCTATTATAAGCATGTCCGTCCATTATATCCATTTTAGAAAAAATTATATTAAATGAATGTTCAGTTGGGACCTAGGAAATTGTTCATTATATGCGAATTTCCATTTATAAGCGAGTTCATTATAGGTAGGGGCTGCATTACCGGTAAACGGTAACGGTTCTTTTTTTAATTTACCAGTAATTTCGGTAATTTTCTAACTTGCTTGAATGCAGAATTCCATATAAAATATAAAATAATAATTGGTAATATTAAATAAAATTAAGTATAAGATAAAGTTAATGTTGGTCGAGAGCTCGTTCTCATTTCATTTTAATAAATAAAATAATATGTACAATAGGATGGAGTGATTTCTATCCGACATCGGAATAGCATTTTTTTGGCACGTTGGTGTGTCGTGATTACTGTTGTAGTACCTACATTACTTTTTTCTTAAAATTCATATTCCTCTTGTACCAAGTCGAATTATCATTTTGTGTCCCTTTTATGTAAGATATTTTTCAGATACCTCTTATTAATCAACCATAAGAGCTAGATTATTGAAGTAAACTGAGGTTTATAGACAAATGAAAGTTCAAATTCTTGCAATAAAAATTGGTTCAAGAAATTTTTTTTTTTACTTTTCAAAATATTTCAATTTTAGGGGAATTTCCCGATTCCAAAACTGGTCTACTTAAAAAAATAAAAAAATCGCTTCACAAATAGACAAGTTTTTAACGTTTTTACAATCATACTACTACTCAATAATTAGGTACGCATAAAAAGCAAGTTTCCAAATTATATTCTACTTGTATATTCTTTTTTCTGTATTAATTTTGCCATTTTCTTACGGAATGACAATTATGCTCTAATTAAACCATCGCTACAGATTTAGCCACATCAAATTTCTTATACTAATAATACAACCCTGTATATTACTGAATAGCACCTAGTATTAAGTTTTATTGTGGTTAAGAAATTATTTCCATTCCATATTAGGTATATTCAAATTCTTTATAAAATCGATAGCAACCACGAATAATTTATATAAACGTGGTGCATGATAACTGATTAGTATTTCCACTTGAAATAATATGGAATTTTCGATAATCGATCGAAGAATTTCGCAAATAATTTTCTCACCGTAACTCCCTTACTCATCACCTTTAGATTGGTAGATTATGTATTGAATCACTTAGTTTGTATTATCGATATAAGAACTCGAACGCACCAACATATGAGAGAAGATAAACTTTGAGACAATAAGAAATTGTTTTCCAATGCAGGGACAGAACGAGTATTTTCATTTTCTTTATATTTTAATTTTAATTTATAGCCATCTCCCCCAAAATTCGGCTCTTATTATTCTATAAGAACCAATATGTTTAACTTTAATATATAAAATATCGGGGTAGTGAAAAAATCATAGGAATGGTATACCAATAAAACCCGTGTACCAGTTTCCATATTCCCTATCTTGATCTATTGTATTTGAGAACTCAGAAGTAGAAGAACGACGGTATATTCAATATACCTAATATATACCCGGTGATGATGAGGTGTGTTAATAAGAATAAATATATACCATGTATAAATGAAAAAATACATCATTCTAAATGTAATGAATAAAAACATCTTTCACCTGGTGTTTATTTACAAATAATTTAGCAAGGAAATTGGGTGATATACACACTTATACCTTATATCCTTGATGAGATGAGAAATCGATGAGATGAGAATTAAACATGAACCGGATATAGAAAACAACCATCAATATACTTACATTTATATTTCACATTCATATTAAATAATATTATTATACCTTTATCTTTTGCGATATACTTTTTGATACGATACACGATACAAAGTTGTAGATAAAAGCTGGTGGTTAATCTTATTGTTCGGTCCTTAGAAACAAAACCTGATAATGGATGTGAGAGGAACATTACTCATTTCTTCGCTAAATTAATTAAGTGCCGGTATAAGGGTGAAAATAGCTAAATGTTTATTAGAGCGGATCATTCTCCTATGAAAACTGTTATGTTTTCGGATTAAAATTAAAAATCAGTAGAAAGTTGCGGATGGGTGCGGAGACTATTAGCTCAATTGTAGATTGCTTATCAAAAGTTCACCTCGTAAGAAGAGAAGAATTTTTTGGAACTACCAGATTCCCTTAAAACTTATGATATTTTATGGCTCTTATAGAAGTTCGAGAAAACTCATCTCTTCTTACAAAACGAACTGTAGCCAAGCCAATCATAATCTTGACCATTAATGATAAAAGTGCGATCCGGCAAAGTAATAGTAATATTTACACTTGATATAAAAAAAAGTTAGCAAAATAATCCACTCTAATGTTTGATGTTCATTTCTTCGTTCTTCGCTACCATAATACCTTTATCCCTGAAGTATATTTGATTAAAAATCGAAAATATTTAGATTATAAATTAAGAGAAGTTTCTTGTAAATAAGGATAATATATACGAGGTTATAATTTTCATTGGCTATATGGTTGTTGATGAAAAGCATATGAAAATATTTCCCAAACGCTTGAATTAAATAAATATATTATAGATTTCTTAAAACAAATCGAACAAAGATTATGATGTAACATATCCCTTACACTCGCATTTTTCTTTTCCAATGATTTATGTTTTTCCATGGGTTTAACACCAGCTATATTGAAAGGGTGCTGGTAAAATTTTTGAAAGAAAATCTTATTATAATACCCCCATTTTAAGCGGATTGAGCTTAATGGTAAATCAAAATAACTTATAAGTGGGTTTATGAAATACATACGGAAATAAAAGGTATATCATATATCTCTATCAACTTATTCCTACTTATATTATGATACATGTATGTTTGCAAACAAATACCATAAAACAAGAGATTTTTTCAATATTGTATAATAATGTTTTCACCCTTTTTCTTGCGTATTATGTCAATTTTACCCTCTGATCAAAATAGGTAAATCATGTTATTTTTCAATTCATACGTGGAAATATAAAGGTGACAAAAATAGAAAACGAATCGAACATTTATTATTGAATTGGAGTGGGAAAATCTTAGAAAATGGTATTACAGCACGTTTTAGTAAAATACAATTATTGAATCATAACAGAGTATTGACTAAAGTTGATCTCTCTTCTTGAATTATATATAATGCTTCTAAGATTAGGTGAGTGAGATTCATCATATAAGATAATATTAACTCAGCTGAAGGAAAAGAATATAGAGCTTGATGAACTACAGAATACAGTAGAATTTTTAAATCGTCAACACGAGTGGGAATTAGTGCACCAAGTAGATAGGGTTACTGCTCTACAAAGAGAAAAATCGATCCTAGATTAGGCTAAGTGGAGGGTTCGAAAGACAAGCGGTCTTGTTCGAACAATTGAGACATCTAAAAAAAATCTAGGTGCGGAACTAGCACAATCCTACGATTAGGATAATTTCAATGCTTCTAGGGCTATATTCGTAGACAATAATCTGGAGGAGGAGATATATTCAGGTACATACATTGAAAGTAAAGATTGTAACGTCAATTTATTAGGACATTTTTATAATACGTCTTCAAATTCAAACCAGTTATTATCCGAGACTGATCTTGAGCAATCAGAAAGTTTGGAAAGCATTGTCGAAAATAAAATACACAATTCTAAAACAATAATCAATACAATGACTGAAAATGGGGAAAAAGCTTCAGTTTCTAAGATATCTGATAGT
>JANTOP010027449.1:0-12205 GCA_027564815.1 Symmerus nobilis | reverse complement strand
CGAATGTAACAAAATTAACAACTTTCTAAAACGATGAAAAAATTTGGTTTTGGGCCAAAATTGCCCCCTGTGCCCCACTTCCCAGGGGTCTGATATCGCCTTCAAAATCAAAATCAAAAAATCAGAAAAACGCATTTTTAACATTTTTTTGGAATTTTGGCGCGCTTTGCGCGATCTGAAGATATTGTCCGAATTGAAAATTTTTTTTTGCGTTTTACTTGTGTTTACGTATAGCAACTTTTCCGCACTATTAGAACTCGATCGGCCGACTTTCGCGTTTTTCACTCCACCCTAACGTATAGTTAAGAAAAGCTTTACTTGTTTATAAGCGATGCCTTGAGTAGGCAGTTCATTGGTTGCTTCGGTTCGAAATCAAACCGATAATTTATCGTTAACAGTGGCAATTAGTACATCACAGAATCCAATCGGTATTTGGCAACATATTAACTTGACTTCGCGATTCGATTCTCTAACAAGAACTGCAGCCCTGTTATAAGATAGACTTTCATTTATATCTAATATCTATTTAGGATTTTTGCCATATACAGAGCACCCCTCCTCCTGTGTACATCTATTATGCAATTTACAGGTTTATAACCCAGGATTTGCCTAGTAAGGATTAGCATGTTCAAAGTACCTAACTTAATTCAATACCTATAGGTTTTTGGTTAATATTTTGTGTATGTATGCATTTCAATTCAGTTTTTCCCTCACCTGATTGAATGCCACAACGCTGCATTCGGATCCACGTAGGCCCCAGAATTCGAATACCATGACGTTATACTTAGGCCTCCGTGATGAAGGTCTGACGAGGATGGCACATGCCAATCGGATTTATTTAATTTTTTATATTTACGGTACGTGAAGTTCAGAGCTCGAATATCAATCTCCCAAAACAATTCGATGCACTTTTCTAAAATTCTCGAGAAAATCGACTTTGAAATTTTCCGAGTGATTTTGAGTAAAGATTAAACATTATTCAACAATTCAATATATTGATATTCGAGCTTTGAACTAAACGTACCGTAAATATAAAAATTAAATAAATCTGACTGACTGATGGCATGTGCCTTCCTCGTGAGATTGTCTCGTTAACTTCCACTACCGCTGACTACTAATTCGAACTTAGTTACAAAAAATCGTTATGAAAAAACTCTCCGGAAAATTCGTAGCTATTTTTCAAAAATTCATTCTCATTGGAAACTTGAATGTTACCCATTCGTAATTTGGCAGACAATTCGGAACGTTGGAGATTCTCACACCATAATAGTTATTGATTTTCAGAAGCTAATTACTTAGTTCTATGTTTTGGAACCCTTGGTGGGAGTTCGAAGATAGAATATAGAGCAATAAATTTTGAAATTTTATTACTCTGTTCTCGATAAATTTACCCGATACCTTTTTATAAAGAGGGGAACAGGAATTTATAGAAATATAGGGATTTTGACGTTTTATTTTCACTGCTCCTATCTACTGATTTTGGGCTGAATAAAAAACATATTCACCACAAAGTGTCAAATAAAATATGTCAAATAGATATAGAAAAAATTGTAGAGAACGTAGTCGGAATCCGATAGCTGTATGTATACTATATAGAACTTAAGAACTTTTTTTTTCATCTTTCTCTACAAAAAAACTTGTCGATCGTCCCATTATCTCGGATTTGTATCCAGACAATGGTCGGGAATGGGACAGACCCAGTTTCGCGATTTATTGTAAACTAACTGAGAATGATAGAAAAATAATACAGTAAAGTAACTCTCTTTCTCGAACCTCCTAAATTCCACATAAAATTGTTGAATTTTTCTCAAAATTTATCTATGTTTCGACTGTTATTCTGAACAAATAATTCAAATACAGCAAAGACCACGGTTCATACGAAACCAACCGTCCTCCATACCAATTCCCTACCCATTTATTGACATTATTTTCCATTTATTGTATTAAAAAATCATCCCAATTTCGTTTCTAATAAATTTTTTTTGTTTTTCGTTATCAATTTATTAATTTGATTGATATACGATTTATTGGCGGGGATACACCCGCCAGAAAATTGTCTGTTATTTTTTTTTTATTTTATTTAATGATCAAATAATAAATGATTTTTCTTGTCCAACATAAATAAGAAGAGTACACGGATTTTGTCATCGGGAATTGATTGGAATTGTATTTGAACTAGAAATTTCATCCCAATATTCTATCTGAAGTATTGTGATATCCGTAAAGTATAGATACAATTATGACAGTTGTTAACAGTTTATATTCTTAACAGTTGTTTTTTACCAAATAAGTAAATCACCTATATCCTGTATCCATAGTTTTACATTTCTTCAAAATTGAAAATTGAAATTAAAATTATTTCAAATCATTTCAAATGGAATAACTTAATTGGTTAAAATATATTCCATCCCCAAATAATTTTCTTAATATTTATTTAAATAAAAATTTGTATGTTTTCCCTTGAACATTTCCCAAACTTTTCAAAATCAAATAGCATTTTCTACCCGTACGGGGAAAAATGTTTATTTAAATGTAAAAAATGAATAACAAAAATCGAGAAAGGAAGAAGATTTTCGCCGAATTAACAAAATTTTTTGTGCCTCCCTCACTCATTCCCCAGCGTTTTTTTTCTGGTTTTGTGTAATTAAAACGGGGCACCGAAATTCGTAATTAGCTTAACTAAACGATTTTCCTTCTATATGGTGGTAGGAAATGGGAAATTTACAGTAAATTTAGGAGAAAGTCGGTTTATTTTAGGTTTCGCTATATTAAACTACTAAATACCAAATTCACGATTTGGATACAGATTTATACCCATCAAGTAATCGAAATCTGCTTGTAAAATCCGGAACTCGTTATTTTGACATTTTCTATCTACCTACAAGTAATACAACTTTACCCGACTTTCTCCTACAACCAATTTCTACACGTGTTATTTGCACAAAAATTGAATTCTCCTGTCTGTTATAGGATTTGGAATGGGAGGAGTTATTCCAATTCTAATATTCTGGATTTTTGAAAAATATATGATGTGATGGGGGTTGGTTTCACCTACATATTATATCCTAGACATGAAGATAAAATTACTGAATTTTATGCATTTAATGATGAGTGATGAAAACCCCCCCGACAAATCTTTGCAAACAATTCGAGAGTTTTGCCGAGCATTATCCCAACAGTTAATTGTTTTAAAATAATTAAAAATAAATAAACGAGTGGAATATATCCAATCGAGAGGTTTATAGCTAATACAGCTTCCTACCTTTTCCTTTAATATAGATAAGTTATGAACTATCTTGGGATTAAACCTTGACCTCATCCATTCATTTGTTGTAAATCATCCTAAAAAAGAAAAGTAATCATTATAAAGAGGAATTTCGAATAATAATTAATTTCTTGCTGAATCTTAAATTATTTATCCTGATCTTGATATGGGTAATTATTATCGATAATAAAATAGTTATAATTTGTAATTTTAAATTGAAATTTATTTAATAAATTATTTTTTGTAAAAACAATAAGGAAGTTTTTCGTAAATTAATGGCTGACTATGTATGTAGAAATAATTTTTTAATTTATTTTGTGATATTTAATCAATTATCTGAGTGTGTACTGAAATTACTCTTACTTAACACGTTCGCGAGGCATAATTCCATTCAGCGATGTCTTTTGATCAGATGTAAGGGAAATTTTGGCAGTTGATAGGGAAATTTCACCGTATAGCAAATTTTAGGTTAGCGTTCCAAACCACTGCCAATAATATAGTAAAATATTATTAATAATAGTAACACTGCCTTCTAATAGTAAAAGTTGTATAGTAGAGCTAGTAAAGCATATGCTAAATTTAGAGAAGATAGAGAAATATCTTCTGTCGCCAGCAGAGGCCTCAATTATTGAAGAAATTAGTTTTATATTAGTAAAAATTCGTAAAGTTTGCAATGTTTTCAGAATCACTACTTATCATCATATACAAGTTCAAAAAGACTTTCTTTTAGAAAACAAGAAATTATTAACCAATTTGAATCACTTTATGCAAGGATTATGCATCAAAGCAGTTTTGATCAGCTATGTTTGGTGGTCAAACGACCAGATTTTCGCCTACATTTTGATTGAAATGAATGTAGCTCAGAACCCATCATATGGAAGTGGCTGCACGTATTTTTCTTAGTTTTCTTGTTTAGTTCTGTGGCCAATACATATCAGATGGAGTATATAATACGGTACATCGAATAAATTCATTCCTACTTTCTCTCCCACAGACCTGAAGAAATGCTTCAGTGACAAGTTTTACTATACGTTCTACTGCACGTGATGTGTTCCATGAATACTTAGATAACCCAGGCGCTTCACTAATCGAACTAAAAATCCGTCGGACAAGTCTATTGCATGAATTTAGTAATTGTAGGCTATGTTTATGTTTGAAGATAAATAGGTAAAATATAATAATACAGACAAAAAACTGATTGTATATCTTTTTAATTATGTAATTATAACAAATTCTTATTTATAGAAATTGTCTGTCAGACATTAGATTTTAGAACAATGAAACATTAAAGTCCGTCGGACAAGCAATAATTATACGTTGGTCGTTGGTCGGCTGTAACAAAACTGTAATATCGATAACGATTTAACATATGATTCGAAATGACATTTATTATTATTATTTCGAAATAATTTATTATTGTCATGTTATCATCATTATTTTTTAAACATTTTCATCATTAAACTCGATTTTAATCGATTAACTGTCGTTTAATCAATCGGTCAATAATTATTAACCCTAGGTGGTAATTAATTACATTTAAAAGTAAAAGAAACAGAATAATAGTATCGTTATGATTGTCATAAACATATGGTCATATGATCATATGATCATCTGATCGTCGTCATTGCAGATTTCATTCAGGATAATACAGTCCATCGAACAAGTCCGATAGATGTTTGTCTGGTGAAGCGCCTAGGTAACGCACAAACTGTTGGATAACAAAATATCTGTAAAAGCTTGATCTGTCACATTTCTTAGAAATGGGGGAGTGAAAAATGTGGATGGAAGACCAGTTTATTATTTTATGGTAATCGTCAGCATGATAATCTATATCAGGGAGAGTTCGGTTTTTAAGTGGTTTACTGCTGATCCCGGCCAGATTCCGAGCTTGTACAATTTTGTTGAGGGCATCGAGGCGAATTTCTGATGGTCTCGTCAGCCATCATGTACAATAGGATGTTCTCCGCGAGAGAAATCGTGGCCACAGAAGTACTTCTCAATGAGGTACGGAGTGCGTTTTATTGTCTCAAAGGAGATTCTTGGCCCGCTGTAAGAAGGTCGACAATTTGTGTTGCAATCGCAAAATCAATCGGATGGGTATATAGATGTTTCCTGATCTCCCTCGAAGTTTCCAACAAATACTTTTGTTCTTTGCTGAATCTGTGAGATGTCAGGTAATTTGCAGGAGATAGGTCCGAATCTCACCACCAAGAAATTTTCACAACCATCGAGTTTTAAGCCAATATGTCCACTAAATGATTAACGTAACCCCGTCTATGATCTCGAGGAGACCTTTAAACGGCAGTTCATTAAAATGGAGGAGGCATTGTCCATTGGAGTGAACGACTGAGCTTGTCCTCAAGACACCTTATGATCCCTTGTTTCGCCCACGACAGTGCCTTATTTTGGCATAACATGAGCTAAGTATTTCGAGCCAGGCTCAGATAAAACGGAAATATCTTTGATCCGTTGGCTTGTGAGTGCCGTTTCCGGTAGCTTTAGATGCATTTGAGAGTTGAGCTTAGAAGACTTCAAACAAAGGGGTAACTAGAACTGGTCAGTACCAGATTCAGACAAATTAATTCCTGATCGATTTTTAACTTCCGAGATTTTTAACATTCTTAGTCGCAAATTTAGAGCAACAGGATGCATTTTCAGGACTACGAGATTTATATATAGTTAGTTGTCTGTTTAATAATCTCTTCCCGACGTTGACTTCTTCGAAGAAGTTTCTCTGTCTCAGCTATGTCGATTGCTCCTATACGGCCTACCCGGGCACCCCTTTCAACCAGCAAGAAAGGCTGTTTTTTCTGGGTGCCTTTCGGTCCTTTAGACATGAGCAAGACATACAATATTCACCAACCCACATTGGTCAGCGTGGTGAATTAGAACAAATACCCCCCTTCATGGGAAATCTTGGGAAAGGCTGATTGCCAATGCCAAAAGGCATACAATCAAGACTAATAGGATTTTTTGGCATCCAGCGCCACCTATCTCACATTTTCTCCTGGTTCATTTCACAAGTTGTGCATAATACACCCACCCACTCTAGAATACCACTTTCCGATCAGACCAAGTTCCGATTTGTTCGCAGGAACCAGGACAAGACATTTGTTAACATTCTATTAATGGCATTCATATTTTACTGAGAAAAATCGATTCTGATCGTAAAAATGCTGTTGTTGTTCCACCAACCCATACATCAAATTTACTTCGAGAAATTTGAGCAGTTTTTTCCGGAAATTGACGGGTAGGTGAAAAGCTAATGATGCCATCGTGTTCAGCGTATTCAAATTATTGGAATCCACTTAGTCTGTTATAATTTTTTTTTCTTGGTGTTGCACAGTGTTCGGTTTACGAAATTTTCGGCTATTGGCTGAGCTCCTCCAACGTTATTCGATCTCATTCTCGGCACAACGATTGCTTCAGTCACTCCAAATTGTTGTGGCGTCTGGCACAGGCCTTTGTTTAAATCAACCATACGCTGTAGTCCAAAGGATTGAGATCTTGTGTCGTTTTAGATCTTGATTTACACTCCTTGTTCCACAAATATCAGAGGTGTCTTAACACTGGCACAAATTCCACCCCATAACATGACATATTGAGATTTTGGTGGTGTTCGCTGACAGATGATGGTCTAAGAGCTTCTACTAACCATTTTCTTTCTTGTTGATTATTCTGCACTTGTTCAAAAGTGAACAGCTTCTTATCTGCGAAGACGATATTTTGTTAGCTCATACTCGACGCTCAACGCAACAGAAAGCGGAATCTTTAAAGTCGTACTCACTTGTTTTCATCCATGAGTAACTGGCCTTTTCGGAACTTGTAAGCATTAAGTCCAAGTTCCTTTCTTGCTATAAGATTTTAAATGACTGTTACACGATTGATGCCCATCTCACGAGCGATATTTCTCATAGAAAGCATTGCATTACGCCGGATCTGCTTTTTTATGCGGAGCAATACATGGCCATTGGCCAAGCCCCTTAATTAATCGTTTAACAAAATAAAGTCTAAAGGCGTGAGGAGGTTTGTCTATATCAGTCGTTCGGTAATTTAAAATTCTGTACGCACTTTTTACGTCTCTTCATGTTTTAGCTAAGTGTTTTACATTTAGCTAAGTCTACGACACCTTCGTAAGATACTAATCTTTTAAAAATTATTTTGAGGAGCTCAAACGATCGTCAAACGTGTTTAAATAAATCATCTCGTGGTTAGAAACTCTCGCGGCATTTCTGATGCCGAAAGTCATGCTGGAAAATTTGGGAAAGTCCAAAAGACGTCTTAATGGGCGTGTTCTTGTACCACCGCTTTTCGGTAGTTAAAGATAGGCTGGTACGAGATTAATAGTTGAGAGATACAAGAATCAAGATATAGAAATGGATTACCGAAAAATGTTTAATAAAACGAGTTCTATTTTGTACTAGGACTATAAACATGAGGTCCTACCTACCAAACCATAATTTGGACCAGAAATTTCATTTTATTTTCGCAAGAATTAATATCTCGGATTTCCAGTGAGTAACCCATTCTCGCCTCGCCTCATACGAAATTCGTTTCCTTTATTTTCTCTAACAACTGTAATTCCGTCAAATGTTAATTAAATTGCTCGCTAAAAAATTCATAAAGAGGAAAATTATGTACGTACTAACGTAATAACGACCGGGGGAGAGAGAGAGTCAAAGTAAAAATTGGGTCCCATCGAACCAAAGGAATAAGAGTGGGTAAAATGGGTATATTCCACATCAAGTGGGAGAGTATGGGGTCCGGGGTATATGGGAATCAGTTGTACTTATTAAATAGAAATAAAAACCTTATTAAATATTATCGTTTTATTTAATTTATATTATAATTTTTAACAAACAAAAAATCAAACCTTTTTCGGGAGGCTAATATAATAAAATATTTACCGAAACCCACAAAAAAAAAAAATTAATGAAATGAGATATCCTTTCATTTATGATGTCCATATCCATCCTTGATTTATTACTAATTAGCCAGGGTTTTCAGAACAGCATTTTATTATCCACCACCGTTCATCGTCTGCTTGGAGGAAACCGTGTAAGGTAGTTTTGTAACGTTGTGGGAATATCTTAAATTTTATAGAGAAACATTTAGCTGGAGGACAGTGATCTCTTAAAATTTAAACACCCATTCGTTAGGAATTGGAGATATTAAAAAAAAACGGAAGTTATGGAATAAAAACAAATAAAACCAAGAAACTGTCTGTTTAACGGTCCCCCATTTTTAAATGAAGTCTCGTTGAGAAAATCGCTGCCTCATCTCATCATTTCTTTAACATTACGATGATTGCTTTAATTATTCATTTTCGTTTTTAATTATGGCAATTGAAAGTAATGGGAAGAAGTTTTTCTAAAATTCCGTTAATGTGATTTTTTGGATGGAGATGGGAGGGTAGACCACCAAAAACCCATTGAAATTAAAAATTAAAATATTCCGGAAGTTCAGAAGAGATTCTCTCTTTGGTTGCTTAGTGGAACATTTTATATTTTATATGAATGAATGGGAAATAATTTGCCCGAGTCTCGAATGAAAAAGTGTTAAATAAATAAAATGGGATTTTTAAAATAATATTAAAAAATTATACAATTTTTTCCCTCCGAATTTACGTGGTGAATCCCCACCCAACCGACCCAATTTAAAATATTTATTTAATTATTATCTTGACTTTTTGTATAATTATTTTGTCGGCATAATGTATATGTATAAGAATCTCAAAAGCAAAAGATCGTATGTCCAAGAGGAAAGATAAATAGTCGATAATGATTTCGAAGAAACTGTGAGGAAAGGCATATCTACAAAATACTTTTAGAAAGTTGTTGTTTGTATATCAAATTTTCAAAAAGAACCAGTTTCAACGACTCCCTAGTATACACAGTCGGTATAGTATAGTGCCCCATAGTATCGAAAGAATCAAGATGGCGGCCATTGTCGTCGATTTTCGTGTAGGACGAGATTTTTTGATAAGGCTCCTCATTCCCCCCTCAAAATTTGCCCTAAAGTATCGATCGAGACATTTTTGTGTTGTGTGAATTTCTCGTAGGACCATTTCAGTGAGGTATTCTGGTGGAAACTTAGAATAACCTCATTCCCCCCAAAAGTTATCCGTACGCTGGGCTATATTCGGTCGACATATACCTACGAGATCAAACGCTGAATTGCTTACATGCAAAAATTTAGTCGCGTTTTCGAAAAAATCTATGTTTTAATTTTTTGTGTGAGAGTTCCCCTAATGAGAGGGTTAGGACCAGGGGGGTACCAAATATGGTTAGTGTATTTAGTTAAACAAAATCGGGTTCGGGATCGATTAGAGGCTTAGCTGCAAAGCGTCTAGGACACGAAATATTCTACTTGTGAGTAATTTGCACTGTAACCCCCACCAGGAGCGTATCCGAAAAGTGTACTAGCCATCTTGTCTTGATCTATCCTGAACATACCCCCATTCAGGGCTTAATTTCGACCGGAACGGCGTTCCGGTTCTTTTATTATTTCAATGGAATATGCAAAAATAAATAGAGAAGACGAATTTATAGTTACGTTGCTTAACCGATTTTCATATTTGAAAATTATTTAATTTTTAGAAAATTTGGAGACTTCCATAGAATTTCTTGATTTTTACGAAATTTTTGAATCGAAATGTTCAGACCTTCCTTTCAAATATTCCCAAATTAAATTGTTAAATTGTCGCAGAATTTTGAAATGTTTTAATAATATTTTCAAAATTTCATAGATTGTGATGGATGTGACAAGTGGTTTTTCAATGGTAGAAGCTTTCGCATTTATGATTCAAAAATTAGAGAATGAAAACTTTTAATCCTCCTCAAATCCCCAAAAGCTTGATCATCAAAATTGAACCATTTGTCTGAATTTGGAAAAAAGTTCCAGTTTTAGTAGCGTTTAATTAAACCCAGAGTTTGATGTTACATTTTCCTCTCAACCTACTCCGCACTCCTAAATCCCTCAACCTAATTTTCATAATAGATTCAAATAATCACAATAATGTTGTTTATCCATAATATTTTATATGTTATTTTTTGGCCAAAATAGGCAACAACAGATTATCTAATTAGCAGATTTGGTTAAAATCTAACATATTTAACCAATAATTTTGTGTAAATAGCTCATACATACATTAAATACTGAGAAGTTAGTTTAAATGGCAGAACCAAATTTTAGGAATTTATTCAACATTTGAGACAGATTAAAAATGGCGCTCATTTGAGCGTGTTTATTTGCATTTCAAAACAACTGTCACTTTGACAGATGTATAACAATAAATAACATATCTGTCATTTTAAACTGTCGGACGTTGTTAAGAGACACAAAAGAGACTATACTCAAATACCTCCCTGGTTAACAATTTTACTTAAAACATATTTGATTGTTCGGCATTTTAATTGATTTAACTTGCCGAATTTTCAGATAATATCCGTCCGTGTTTAAATTCATATCAGTTAATAGAAGCATGAGGCGTATAAAAGTGGGAAGTTAGGAAGGACTGGTTAGGGTGTACCCAAAATATTAAAGATAGCATTGCCAAATCTAATTTAAATTTCTACCGAATATCTTTATTTCTTAATTATCCAGATATTTGACAATGTTTCACCGAACTTTATCTATACTATTTCTAGTCAATTAATTAATTGATTTATACAGGTAATCTAAAATCATAATTTTATCTATTACATAAAATTTCATGTCTGATTTTCTATTCCAATTTTATTTAACTAATTTGGGGGGAGGGAAAAAAAGCGAGACCGAAACCGTTATTTATTAGCGGAAAACCGAACGAATTATCTTTTATCAACGAAATGTGTCAGTGGAATTATTTTTCTTTGGTTTAGCGGGACGAGGATATGACGATAGATTTGGTTTAGACAGGGAATTTAGTATAATATTTGTTCAAACACCCCCCAGAGCCTGAGTTTGCACATCACATAAATTGGATGTGTATATTTACAAACCATTAAAATAGAAATATTTCCCACTGTTTTATTCGAATATTGTCATATACCGCATTTTTTCCGGGGACTTATTCCGGCCTCCCCCCAATCGCTTTCTTTTCAAAATGTAGGTCGGGGTGAGTTGTATTTATTCTATTCTTTTTTTTTTCTCTATATTGAATCGGATTGTCTTGATTTTGATTTAATTGGTATTTTATATATTCAAAACTATTGACAGCTTTGTCGGTCATAACAGTTCGGTCGGAATAGAATCCCACTATCCGAGAACGGACATTTAGTCTCCGAAATTATCTTCTCTTAAATACATTAACTCACTCCCAAGAAAATTTGTCAAATAAAAATCCCTAAAGGATTTCTTATATAACTTTTTATCTGTTTGGATAAACATTGTGACATTAATTTGGAGACAAATTCCGAAAAAAAGGAATATTTGATATGCAAATAAGATAAAATATTAAGATAATATACCTGAAGGAACATAGTAATAAGAGGAATTGTATATAAATTATTGTATCCCCGTGTACAAATTCGCAATGCATAATTTAACAATAATTTGGTCAAACTGTTATATTTCTGACAATTTTTAATCTGAAACATTAATTCAGATGTTCTTCTTGAGCAATTCGCTAAATTACCGAAAAGCGGATAGTAGACGATAAGATAGGATTTTGTCGTAGTCGTGAAAATTAGACGCACGCTCGTCCAATTCACTTTTTTAATCGTAACGGAAAAATAGTATACTAAGTGTCGTGGCAACCTTATTCATCATTATTTCTCAAAGGTTTTAGAATTGTCAAATTAAATAATCAATCAGGTCAAATTGGTCTAGATTAAGGGTCGGCAACCTTTCTAAGCTGCAGGTCAAAACCAACCAACCAACCAACGTTTCGGGTCAGTGGTATTTTAATTTTTAAAACAGCCTTTTTTGGTGAATATGATGCCCCCCCCCCCCCCCCTC